>VXBT01006614.1:229199-298519 GCA_013400235.1 Oriolus oriolus
GGCGCGGCCCGGCCGGGGCTGCTGCGCGCCCGGGAGCCGCGTCCGGCGGCTTGGGGCCGCTCCTGGATGGAGGGGGCCTCGGGCCTGCCGTTTTCCTTCCCCGGGACGCTGCTCCAGCGCCAGGGGCCGTGCTGTACATGCACGCCCGGGGCTGTAGGCGAAGGCTCCCGAGCGCGTACGGCCATCGGTGGTTCCTCTGCCAAGTGGGTTTACTCATCATGTGTGGACTTTTAACATCTTTTAACTCCTTATCGAGCGATACTCGATTGCACATTCCTCTTCCAGCTTGATAAAGGATGGTAGTTTACAGCTTTTGTCCACCACTCCACCCTGGCATAATCTAGATCAGAGTAGATTAAGGTTTGCTTTGGGCAGCAGGTAGTGTAAATCTGCATAGCCGTAGGTTGCAATTTTAGAACTAGTTATTTAAGATAAATACATAGACATGGAAGTGATTCTTCTTGGCATGGACTGTTGTCAGAGACCGAGGCCCTTTATTAGAAAATGCATACTTGTAACAGTGGCTATCAAACCAGGAAACGGACAGTGCTGAAAACTTGTGGTGTGGCTTCTGCAGTGATCAGTTGGACTATTACATTCCTTTGTCCCTTGTATCAACGCTGTGACCTCAGAAGTCAGTAAAACTTAAGTCATCAAGCATTCCAGTGTGATGCTGACTTACACTAGCAGATCTGACCTGTTACCTGGAAGAGAAATTCTTTTTCCTAATTATTTTCAGTAATCCCCAGGGATCAGCATATGAAATCATTTAATGCTCAATTCTGTAGGCACAAGTGTTTGTGTGGTAAGGCAAGTCTGTGCCGACAAGACACACATAGGTTCATTTAGGCTGAGCAGGTACAGGTGAGATCTGTGGGAGCGCTACTACTGTAACAATTCTGCCTGTTTCCATGGCATTCCAGGAACTTAAATTTCAACTCCAGTGTTAAAAGATGTGTTGGGTCAATAATTCAGTGGCCTTATGCTGATTGTGTGACAGTTTTTCCCTGTGGTCTCATTTGGTCTCTGTTTTGCTTCCTTCTGTTCTATTTAATTCTCTTTCTCCTATACTTAAGAGAAAATATCCAGCAGGCCTCTTGATTTGAATGGTATTTATGCAAGAGTATAAATGAAAGCATACTTTCACTTCAGTATTGCTGCTGGTCAAAATCATCTTTACAATAGGCACGTTTTGTGTTCTGAGGTTTTTGTAATTAAAGGAGGGACAGGTTGGCCTTTTTGGTTATCCATGAGAGTTGTCAGTGTTCAGAGCATGCTAGCTATGAACTTCAGTCACACATTATACACACATTGTTGTAAACCTGTTGTACCAGTTTGACTGTAACAGTTTGGGGTTTTTACTTGCATTGAACAGTGGGGGAACAATGGTGTTCTGGTGTTTAGCAGTGGTGGTCTTCCCCCATAATTCACTGAAAGCACTGGTGTGCTGCTGAAGATTTGAGCAACTTAGAATTGAAGTTTCAAATTCTTTCTCAAAATCAGTGATCTTCATTAATAGTGCACATCTGACTAGGTGTCAGATTATTCTCAGTTGCTTCAGGAGAAACTGAAAGGGACACACATGAAATAGATAGACATAAGCTAGACATACCTGGATGTAACAGAGAGCAGGAACTGCTGCTGTAGTTGTCAAAGACACACAGAGTAAACAAAAAAAGCCATGAGTCATCATCTCATTTGGGAGGGGTGGAAGAATTGTTGGAGTGCAGGGAAACTTCTATATGATCAATGTTTTAAATTATGGTGGGCACAGTTTGAACTAGAAACTAGGCTAGTGCTGTGTACCTGGTAATAACTAGACTTCTTGTAATACAAGAACCTCAGTAAGACTTGCCTTCTGTTTCTTTCCCGTCTTTATGTAGCTAATCTGCTTCCTGTACTTTCTTGCAGCTCAAAGCTGCCTTCTCCCACTTCAAGCTCTAAAGTGATGTTGAATTCATTTTCCTTACTGCTTGGCAAAAAGGTATTTTATTAATGAAGTCAGATATCGAATCATCATATTTGTATTTGGAGAGGCAGAAGTAGTCTTATAATTACTAATAACTAATGAGTAAGGAATTGAGACATGAAAATATTATACAATGGGGCAAAGAACTGCTCAGCGCTGCCAGCATTAGTGGCACCACGGCATGGGCAGAGCTTGGGATATCCTAGAGCAGAGTAGGCTTTGGTGCCTCATGGCTGCGTCACTCTCAAGCCTCATTATGTTGATGCTGATCTGTGTTAGGTTTTCAAAAATCTCTTGCGAGGCTGGCTTCCAACACACAGGATGAAATCCATGTACCTGGGAGTGTTGGCCATTGTTCTTCTGAGCTGCACAGCTGTTTCCTGGCTAAGCCGTGGAAAAGGGACTGTTTGAGTGTTCCTGAGTTTCACTGCAACTCAGCTGGTTGATCCAAAGTTGTAGCATCTTCACAGTATAAATAAGTGTTTGTTCCACTAGTACTACTTTGTTCTTTTGTCTTTAAGTGCAGTTCCTTTCTAGAAAGAATATGCATGTTTTTAAAAGAGACAGAGCTGCTATACGTTAGAGTAATGGACTACAGGTATGCGCCTTCCATCAGTTGTGAACCTGTGTGGTAAGCTTTGGAGGCGGGTTGCATCTCCCTCTAGGGAAGAAGCATTTTTCTCCCATAGCAAGACATCATAGCACAACATGACAGAACCTCCTGTGTTCTGCTTGACCTGCCTTCTGGCAGTATCTGACAGACAAAAGTAAATGACTGGAAAATCTGGAGTGTGTGCTGCTTGGAGGCTGCCAGGGCGACTCCTGTTTTGTACTGTAGTATATTACCTGCCAGGAATGGGTTACTTTGTAAAGCTTTGCAAAAGATTCCTGACGTGTCAACATCTATGAAGGAGGAATTCAGTGTGGTAACTATCAAATATTGCTCTACAAGCAATATTAACAGCTATTGTACTGTGACTTTGATAAGCAGAGACACAAAATAGATGCTGGGATCAGATCACAAATGATCTCATGCTGTCTTCAGAATGCCATGAGTCTTGTAGGCGGGAGCACCATAAATGGTGTGAGTGGTTGGATGAAGGACTATTTTTGTTCATCCTTTCCTTCTGCTGCAATCAGTCCTTACAGTAAATCCGTAGGAGGTGAACCCCATATTTCAAGCTTCAGTTTGGGACAGGAACAGCCAAGTATTCAAATTCAGGTACTATTTATATGTTGAGTTCTGGAGCTAGGAGTAGGACGATGTTACTGAAATGAATAACTACATTCTGGAACCAGTCTAATGATCTTATTTGGACTAACTCTCTGTAACATTTTGACATAAGTCTTTGGCTACATTAAAGCTCTTTCGGATAAAGAAACAGTGTGAAGAGACACCTCTGTGTGGTGGAGACAGGGCCTAATGAGACTAAATTCTCAACAATCAGACTGTGGTCTGTTCAGAGTAATTGACTGTTTCTGAAAATTTGAGTCCAGTCAAGTCTAAAAATACTCGGAACACTTGAAGTATGTTTCTGCATTTAAACCACAGGAAATTCAGAATTCTGTTAAGTGAGGCAGGTCCTTGTGCTGTGTTCCACTGCTGTGTCTCAGCATGAGGATGGGTGAGAACAGGGCTGGGTGTGTATTGCTTCCTTCTCTGCTTTTCTCTGGCCTCTCAAAACTGCAGCTAGGTAGTGCTTCAGAGCTTTACCTTTCCATAGCAGCTCTTAGTCCAGAAAGCACACACTTGTTTAGTGACTGAACTAAATATGTCCTTAAATATTTCTCCACTGCTTTATTAAGATTTTTGCACTTATTTTAATTTGGTAACTTCCTCTATGTGGCAAAATTAGAAGGGTAGTAGACCGAGTTAACTGAAGACTCCTTCATTGTGTTATAGCTTGGCTAGAAACAGAAGAAACGCTGATTACTTTGGCAATGTTGAGGAAGATACATGGGCATCTTATATCACACTGTATCTATTCTTAGAATTTATCATACCTGATATGCAGATTCACAGTCTTAAAAGCTTCAGTACTTCCATGTCTCTGTGTCATTCTTGATATGAATTGAAGCTTTCTCTCACTTTAAGAGTTTTTTCCAAAACCTGGTATTATAGATTTAGAGTAGTCTGGCATCTTCAGCTTTTTATCAAAACAGATGTCATGTCATGTGATTGTAGAAAACTGGAACCATTTAGTCCCTTTAAGCTTCCCTTTTCAGGTCATAATAGATGTGATGATTATGACTGCTTATGGGGACTTAATTGTGAAATACCACAAATGTCTTCCGTAATGTATTCAATTTGTAAATTTGAAATTGAATGTATTCAATTTACTTTGCTTCCGTTGTAAGCAAACATGTAAATCATTATTTCATTTCTATGTGTATAGCTTGAGAAGCTTTTAACTGATGTGTGCTGTAGTCTCCAAGTCTCCACATGAAAGAGCAGTGTTAAAGTGTTTCATAACACTTTAAACATCCAAGGAGATAAAATGACTTATTTTTTAAAACTAACTTGATAGATTTTTTTCATGAACAGTGACGGGGTACAGTGAATGATTAATTCTTCCTCCTGTTGCTGCAAAGTGCAAGAATGCAGGAATGCCAAGAATTCCCAAATATGGGAAGCCTCACCTCTGAGACATCTCTTAACCGCTGTGTTGAAATGCTTTGCCAAATCCCTGTCTTGAGACAGCAGTGTGTCCCAGGTGAACAAACAAGGTAAATGGTTAAATCTTTTGAGATGACTGCAGCGGGGATGCCTCTGTAGCAGAGTGGTCCTGTTCAATGGGAAAACACAGTCTACCAAATATGCTTGAAGTCAAAAATACCAATGTAACTTGTAAGGAATGCTGAATGAAAGTTCAAGGGATAGTTTGCATCTTCCATGTATGCTGTTTGAGATTCTTGAAATTTAATTCATAGCTATGAGTTGAGAGAGTTTATCCAGGTCCTTAGGAAGCAGCTTCTGCGAGGCATTTTGGGAGAGCATACTCACACTTGCATCTTGTCCTTTTTTGTCTCGTTTTCTAGAGATTCTGTTAGCTGAAATGGACCAGTGAGAAGATCTCTGCTAGTGCTGTCCTGTTGCAGGGAAGAGTGGTGCTTAGGACAGGGAACAGGAAGAGGAAGCTCTGCAGCTGATAGCAACATCTGCTCCTGTCAAGGGCGCAAGTCTGCTGCAGTGGAGTGAGGGCCTCCCAGTGTATGTCTGGGGCAGGTTTAAGGGGCTTGCTTGGATGCTGTTTACATGTTGGTAGTATCCTTTGGGAGGCACAGGAGTCAATATGAATGCTGAATTTGGACAAGTTGGGAGGCCTTTGGAGGCAGTGCAAATTCCTGTTTTACTCAGTGTTGTGTTGGATTTCTGAAGGTGAAGTGTCAGTCTAGTTCGTGTGTTATGTGGACTCACTGGGCTGTAATGCTGTGTGAATACATCCTCGGGCCCTTTCCCTTTATGCTGAATTTATCTCCCAACTGATGTAGTTTGACAAGGCTGACTTTAATAATCTTTGCTAGTGTTTTTTGGGTTATCACATAGTCTGCATAAATTTGTGTAGTCTTAGCAGATATAAATAGGAAAAGGACTATTGTCACGTATGTGTCCAGTAAAGAGAGAAGAGTTGTGTATACTTCAGCTGTGACTGAATTTGGCTTCCAATAATATTACAATCAAATAACTTAAAATTGTAGACTGCAGAGCTATGTGAATGGCTAAAAAGTGTTTTAGAGGGAAAGAATTGAAAAAGGGGGAAAAAAGGGAAGATGGAATATCATGATTGGTTTTAAATATAGTACCTCTGATTTTAAAAGCAAATGTGAAATGTGGGAATGTCTAAAGACATGATGATGTTCTTATTGTGGTGCTGGAGTTCTTTGAAGTATTTGTATCTGTGCCCTTTGGAACTCTCTGCTGCAGATTGCAGAACACATAATTGCTACCTGCACCAGTGATGTATCTTGGAGTGCTGTTTTGTGCTCATGTCTTGTAGATAGCATGATAGAAAGCCAGTAACTTCTTGATGAATCACTTCCTTTTAAATATTCCTTACATTATATTAATTAGCTGAAATAACAAGCTAGTGACTAGATTGGTAATCCTTTGTACTCAGCAGCCCCACCCTTCACACACAAGTTCAGTTTTGTAAATAGAATGTGAAGGCTCATGCGCAATACACAAATAATGATACTAAATAATGTAAAAATTAGACTGTGAATTTGAAAGAAAAGTCTACATAAAAACATCAAGATTTGTAGTCTATTGCATTCTTTGTCTTTACATTGTAGCCATGAATGTGTTAAAGTTCATAACTTTGGCATAGAGCAATCTAATAATTCATCAGGACACTTACAGAGGAGGGTAAGGAGTTTTTGATGTGTATATAAAGCCTGTCTGTAACTTTTTTTTTTCCAGCAGACGTGCTGACTTACATTTCCACACCAAATACAGAGGTCTTCTGGAGGAGTAGGAATTCAACACTGCAACATGATTTATATAATGGAGATTTTTTTTAAAAAATACCTTCAGTGTTTCAGTCTACTTGTGGCCTTTCACATTGGTGTTGGCTGGTTGTGCAGGACTTTGAAAGCAGCTGTATTAACAAAATACGCAACAGAAAAAGAACAAAAGTAGAATTATGAAGAAAAAAAAAGAGGAGAAAAGACAAAGGTGAAGGTATCATGATCAAATAGGTCAGCACAGAAGCATTTTAGTCTGTCTGTGTGAAGGCCTGTAGCATTAAAAAGAAAGATCACAGAATCATAGCAATGTTTGGATTGGTAGTCACTTTTAAAGGGTCTTGTAGTCCAATTCCCCTGCAATAAGCAGGGACATCATCAACTATATCAGGTTGCTGAGAGCCCCATCCAGTCTCACCTCGAATGTTTCCAGGGTGGAGCATCTGCCAGGCTCTGGGCAACCTGTGCCAATGTTTTACCAGCCTCATTGTAAAAAACTTCTTCCTTATGTGTAATCTAGATTGACACTCATTACATTTAAAACCATTACTCCCTGTCCTATTGCTACAGGCCCTGCTAGAAAGTTTGTCCCCATCTCTTTTATAAGCCCCTTTAAGTACCAAAAGGCTGCAATAAAGTCTCCCTAGAGCCTTCTCTCCCTCAGTCTGAAAAACTCCAGTTTTACCTCATAGTGGAGGTGGTCCTGCTCTCTGATTATCTTTGTGGCCTCCTCAGGACTCACTGCACCAGGTCCATGCCTTTCCTGTGCCAAGGACCCCAGAGCTGGACACAGTACTCCAGGTGGGGTCTCCTGAGGGCAGAGTAGAGGGATGGAAGCTCCCTTGAGCTGCTGGTCGTGCTTCTTTTTCTGCAGCCCAGGATATGATTGGCTTTCTGGGCTGCAAGCACACATCACTTGCTCATGTCATCCTCTAAACTGTCTTCCTAGACCTGTCAGTAATTAACAATTCTTTATGTGGTCACCATTTCATTTTATCCAGTGAATTTTCCTTATTGCTTGGGGTTATAGTTTTTAGACAATGAGAAAAGAAATGGCATGCCTTGAAAAATAAACATTTGGGTCTGGGCCTTTGTAAAGGTGAGGTGATCCCACAGTAAGGTTGTAACAAGAAATGGCAGGTTTTATGTGGCAGGCATACTGAACATTGTTTCCCAGGACTTGTAAGCGAGTGTTGGCACCTTGGTTGGTTCCTGCTCTATTGTTGTAAGCATACCTATTTTAAAATGCATCCAGTTCTCCTCCATCTGAGAAGCTGGTGACCCAGGCACTGGCAGAGTGACAAGTGGCTGTAATACAAAATCTGGTACTATATTAAATGCAGAACAGTGGAGTTGGATTCAGTGTTGAACTGAAGTGGGGAGTGATTGAATGATGGGGTGGTTTGCTTGTGGAGGCTGTGGAATCTCCTTCCTTGAAGGTGTCCAAGACTCAATTGGATGTGGTCCCACACAACCCGATCTAATTAGATCTAATTAGACATGCTTTGAGCTGGGCTTGTGTTCAATGGACTCCAGAGGTTCCTTCCAACTTGAATTATTATTTGATGCTGTTTTGAAGGGGCAGTTTGTACCTAGCACTTAGTGTGCCAGGCTCCCCACAGAATCCAGTAGGTATCTTCCTGCTGGCTATGCCCATGGACTATGGAACCCCCAGGAGGAAGCTTCTGCCCGCCAAGAAGAAGACAAGCTTCTTTCAGTGTTCCTGTTAGTTCCACAAACTTGCAAATTACTGATTTTAATCTGAAGCTTTAACACCCACATAATTAGTTCATTTCATAGACAGCAAGAGGCTTTTGTTTGCATGAGCTTTTGGATTTGTACTGAGAGAAAAACACATGTGCCATATGTTTTTGTTCCCTATAATTTCTGTTCTGCTGCACTAAGAGTGGCTGAGACTGGCTTGAAGTCTGGAAAATAACTGTCAAAACAAAAGTAGGAAATGGAGAATATGTTTGTGCTTACCCCTTTTCTCATTGTTGCAATATGAAATCCACTTCTTTGGCAGATGAACTGAAAGGTGCCCCCCTTCACACACAGAAATTATCAGGTCTCTAAACTTCCCAGGAATTCCTGTTTTCTTTGGCTCACATCGTCCTCAGCAGTGGAGGTTTTGTAATTATAATTTAGTTCAAGTTTTGTCATATATATGAGACAGAACAACACCTTCCTTGTTCTGCATTTTGGTTTGTGTAGTTCAGATAGCAGTAGGGAACAGTAACAATTTGTGTAGAGTAGAACTTGCAAAGTGGTAAGTCCCCTCTTCTCAGGAGAGGGTGGGAGCCCAGCCGGACACTCGGACCCTGCAGCATGAGATGCCATGTGTGGAGTAAAAGATGGCTTGGGATTGCAGGGTCTTGGAGAGGGGACTCTTCAGACTAGAGTAACTTTTAATGGTGGGGTTTGGTTAGGTTTTTTTGGAGGTGGTGGTTTTTGAATGATTAATCTATTAGCCTTTCTTAATTTCTTGTTAGAAGGTCGTGGTCAGGACTGTGTCCATAATTATCCATAAATGTAAACTAACTTTTTTTTGTAATGGGAAATTCTGAACAGCTCTAACCATATGGACAGAGGCATGAAACTGGATTGATGAGTGTATTTATCTGTGTTGGCGGATTATTAATAGAAATTACAATCAAGCTGGACTTATGGCTATACTAAGAACACTGTTTGTCAAAGCTGATACCAAATCACAGTTACCTGAATATGTGGTATCTTGAGTTGATTTTTTTATTGTGCACAGCTTGCTGTATTATGGGAGGTAAATAATTTGCTCATTTCACTGTGGCCTACCACATCACCTTCCTCCATTTCATTGAGGAATCCTTGATAATCTTACAAGTTTTGTTTTTTTCAGATGAATTTTTAAAGTACATTACTTTTTGTAGAGGGATAGGGAAGATGAAGGAGGTAACAGAAATGTGTTTAGATGTCTTCAGTCATTTTCAGACACCTGCAACAAATACACCAATTTTCTGCTTCCTCTGTGTTTAGTTTCTGTAGCCTAGAACTTGTTGGACTTTGGTCTTTTGGGGACTTCTACTAATTAAAGAGTAAAACCAGATCTGGCAGATTAGAACAGCCATTCGAATCTTGAGAGTTACTTTATTCAGAAACTACAGTTGCACAAGGCAGTCTGCTAAATAGAAGGTACTTGGAAGAATTTTTGGCACGTGCTTTACACATAAGCTGGAGTGCTGTGAAACTGCAGTGGGTTGAGGAGATTGTGCTGTCAGGTTGGTCTCCTCTCTGCCTGGCACTGAGTGCTGCCCCCCTAGGATTTCACACATCGAGGGAAACCACAGGGACCACTGCCCAAAGGAGGGCATAAGACACAATTTTCCTGTAAATCTTTTGTTCTGGAGCAGGGTTCTGGGCTGGTTTTCCCTGCGGGCTTCCTGTCGTGCCAGAGCAGACGGCAGTGCTGCGGCTGCGGCCGTGCCGGGGCCCTGGCCATCCGTGTCCGGAGCTGCCCTTGCTGCGGTGTCAAGCCCGAGCTCCTAAAGCCTGCAGAGCTTCCCCGGGCTTTGCCTCGAGCACGAGCCTCAGCAGTGACAGGCTGCTGCTTGCGGGCCGCTGTAATTGCCCTTTTCCAAGCAGGAAGTTTTCACACACGGAGATGGTGAAGTTTCCCTGCCCGTTGTTGGTGGGGAAGTGTCTGCCTGGGCTGTGTTTCAGGCTGGTTCCCTGCAGCCCTGGCAGCTGCGTACCATGCATTCAATGCATAGTTAATTTTACATGTAGGTGTTTCTATGTGCAGGACAGCTCCTAGGAAGCACATGCAAGAAAGGAAGATAAGAGTGTTTGTATTTGATACAAGTTTGTTTAAAATTGTAGCCAGGGCTTCAGTTTGAAGCAGAAAGCCCTGTTCTCTCAAACGCTGAGGGCTGGAAGTGCCAGTGGGGCAAGATCCTTGAATTTTTTTGGTCAGCATTTAAATAGTTAATTGCTGTTTGTATTTTTTACCTTTATAATTCATAATTAATAGACCACTTGATTAAGATGATAGTCAGGGTTCTGCTTGTTTATTTTACTGGCAAATTTAATGTACAGGAAACTCGCAGGCTTAAACTTGTTCTCTGTCAGGTTTTTCTCCTGTCCCCCACCTCTTCCTCCACAAATTATTTGATACCTGTAGGTATAACTTGCTAGTGCTAGTAAGAAACCTTAAAATTTCTGCACAGGAAAACTATGTAAATAACAAATAATGTTTTCTTAAATATATATTTACTGCCAAGTGTTTTCTCTCTCTATGAAAATATTGAGTGTGTTAAATCCTGAAAATAAAATGATGCTTTGTAGTTTGGACAAATAAAATATTCATTTTTCTCTCAATAGAAAATTTTTAAAGCAGGAGATACTAACCAGGATGGACAGCTGGATTTTGAAGAATTTATGCAGTATCTTAAAGAACATGAGAAAAAGATGAAACTGGCATTTAAGAGCCTGGACAAAAACAATGATGGTATGCCTTGATTTATTTTATTTGTTCAAACATTGTTTGAAGAAACTGTGCATTAAAAGTAGTTTAACTGACATTCTTTGTCTGAACTGGAACAAAAAGTTACCAATATGGAATCCTTACTTCTTTTCCTTAACAATTTCATAATTAAAGTTCACTATAGATCGAAAAAATAAATTATTATAGTTTTTATTTTTCTATTTTCTCCAAGTAAACTGAACAGGGGCTCCTTGTTCTCCAGATGGAGAAACTGTAAGGAAATTTCTGACTATTTCTAGCTATTAAAGATAAACCAGTTTTTAGCTAACTGTGTATTTGCATCCCATTTGCTTTCTCCTTATAGTAGACAGTCAAAACACATCATCTGTGTCTAAGTTGATTTTTAAATAATCTTTGCAATTATTCAGCTGTTACAATGAGCTCCAAGGTGCTAAGTTTATTAAGATCCATGTTCTAAATATGTATCATCTTTATTTTAATGTTTCAAGGAAAAATTGAAGCCTCAGAAGTTGTCCAGTCCCTCAAGATATTGGGTATAGACATTTCAGAAAAACAGGCAGAAAAGATCCTGCAAAGGTCAGGAATTACTATTTTTTGAAGCAGTTTAATCTTCCTTGTATTGTTAGTTTTTATATTTTTCTATTTCAGAGAGGGGGATAAATGGGATTATGACTTTAAAAAAGGTATTGGTAGTTACTATCGGAGCATCTGGTTCTGGGAGGAAAATGTTACTTTATTTCTCTGTAAATGTTGTTGATAGAAAGAAGCACTGTATTATGTTTATAAATGGAATAGGACAGATGCACTTGGGTAAGAGAAGCATAGTATTGAAAGGCCATGGCAGGTTCAGCCTTGGAGTCACTGTATGGAATTTACAGTCAGTTGTTATTGATGGATAATCCAAGTTTAAAAAAAAGCGCGGGGGGGGGGACGGGAAGAAAAAGCAAAAACCCAGAACAAAAACCCACCATTGCTATTTCCTTATATAGTTTTGTTCAATTTCTTTTCAGTATTGATGCTGATGGGACAATGACAGTAGACTGGAATGAGTGGAGAGATCATTTTATGTTTAATCCAGCTACAGACATTGAAGAAATAATTCGATATTGGAAACACTCCACTGTAAGTTTAACTTCTCTTTTAACCTAGTGCAGCTCTTAAGTTCATCTCTGCTGTGTTAATTTGTGATATTGAATGTAACAGCCTCACACTTGTGTTTCAAGCACATTTGTATTGTTTGGTTTTCCTTTTCACTTCATGCTCTCCCATTTACAAGCAGGATTGTGTCATATGAGTTTCTTCTGAACAAAGAACTTCAGCTAAACTTTGCAAATAATTATCAGTAATTCTTAGGATGGAATCCTTTTCCTATTTTGGAGAAATCCCTAATGGTTTATTAATATTAAATATTAAATATTTTTCTTTGCACATTATGGTATGATTTGATTTGTTGAAACAAATTATATAGACATTTTAACTTGTTTCTTATGTTGAAATTAGTATTTGCAGTTACATAGTACCATTATAATTATAAAATCATTGGTGTCTTTACTGGTGATTTTCTGTGCACGTTGCGCTCTTTAGTGCCATAGAATTTATTTTAAGAATACAGAATATACAGCAATAGGCTATCCACTGTGCAGAGAAATTTTTAAAGTTTTTATTGAATGGAACTGTTGATACCTCAGTGACTGATTTTTAAGAATAGTAATAAAGTAAGTAAACAGTAATCCTGTTTGCTAAATATCCTTCCTGTAGATTATTGGAGGAAATAAGGTTAGGTACCTTTGAATATAGTAAGACCATTTATATCTCCAGGGATTAGTCAGCATTTCCATAATAAAAAACAGTTTATGAGATCTGAAAGCTTTGAGTGTTTGACACTGCACAACCTCAGTTCAGGAATGCTTGCCAAAAGGGAGTTAGCTCCCTGTTTGCTGAAGAAAGCACTTGAAGCACTGCCATGAGATCAAATAGTCTTGGTCCCAGCTTACTTACTGGAAAAAACCTTTGCTTTAATAAAATGCTCCTTACTATTATTAAACGTAAGATCTGTATTTTTCTTTTTATGGAATGTCATTACTTGCCCCCAAGAAACAACTGAGGGAGTCTCCTGTGATCGTAGTGTTGCAGTCAGCTGATGACCCAGTTATCACAGCAGGCAAAATCCAGCTACACGGCAACACAGCTGGTCTTTCAGATAAGAGTAGATGTGAGACCTCCCAGCCTGGCTGGCATTGACAGACAGCTCTTACAATTCTGTTTTTATTATAAAATTTTAATTGCTATCAGACTCTTCCAAGCAGATAGCTACACTGGCATAGAATTGTTATGGTAGCTGTGGCCTCTCTGTTATAAACACTCTCAAATTACCTTTTTTTTTCCTTATTTGCATTTAGGTCTCGGTACACACAAGGTTGAAACCCTGGCAGATATGCATAATATCTCTTAGAACATTTATATATAAGAATTTATATATTGAGAGTTTTGATTGATCTTTTGATGTTTCTGTGTAGTTGAGCAACTGATGACACCTTACTTGGAAACCTCAAATGCGAGAAAGATGAAAGGGTTTTCCAGTTAACCTGTTCTGTGTTCAATATCCCAAATAGCTGGTGCTTATCCTTTTTGTTCAGTGGCTATATTTGCAGTCTGCATTCTGCAATTTTTGTTCCAAATGACCAGGACAGTATTCTGTCTACTAACAGATAGAGAATGCAGCATAAATTAGGGATATAGTGTCTACAGTTAAAATCAATGGTAGTTTAAAAGGTTTATCAGTTAACACACTTTCTGGTCAGTACTTATCAGTTATTAATACATTCTTGTTCTTTTGGTGTGTTTAATTTACGTGTAATAGCAGATTTGCATTATCTACAGTGTACTTTTTCTCATGTATCATGATTATAAGTTATACTTTAGAGCAAAGACTTATATTTAAGTGGCATGTGAGATTTCATAGTGTTATGTCTTAGTTTTATCATTAAAGCCTATATTAATGTTGTTGTTTGATCAAATCCAATGGCAATAAAAACATGCCCCCCCCTTAGTATAATTTCAAACTTTTATAGCTGAAAGAAGTAATTAAATGTGCCTTTCAGTATAACTGATGATAAGAAAATCTATAAAGCAATAGTCAAACATTTAATTTCATTTTCATCACAGCAGTTACCAGAAATAGAATATTCTGATATATCAGCTGTAAAAACCCTGCTTTACAATGTTGGGGAGGGTGGGGGAAGGAGACATCCCACATATGTGTGAATAAATTACCGTGAGAGAAATCTCTTGTTAGCAACCTTAGGAGATTACCAAACTAATCCCACAAGGCTGTCTGGTGAAAGGTTAGCTGCAACGTATAAGCATTTGAGCTTTAGCGCTGACTTTAAAGGACTGCTGATCATGACAGAATGTCTTTGCTTGGGCCATACTCAAGGAGGAAATTTGTTGTAATTTTTAATGATGATGGTGCAGTCTTTGAAATGGTGGGTCTGTGGTGTTATTGCTCAATATCTATGTAGAATATTGAGCAATAGATGTAGGTATTGAGCTTAAAGTTGCTTTTCATTGAATAGCAATGCATAGCAAATTAATTACAGAATGTAAATTAGAGATATTTTTTATTTGCAACTAGCACTTTGTTTGCACGTTCTTAGGTAGTATATTAATCTGGAATTAGAACTGTGGATAAAAGTTGTGATGGAATGAGATTAGTTATTTGCACATCTTTGCTTTGGATTCATAAAGGTGTTGGATATAGGAGATAGTTTGACTGTTCCAGATGAGTTCACAGAGGAAGAGAAAAAGACTGGGCAGTGGTGGAAGCAGCTGCTGGCAGGAGGAGTGGCTGGTGCTGTCTCTCGAACAGGTACAGCACCCTTAGATCGCCTTAAAGTCATGATGCAGGTAGGTGCAATGTTCAAGAATTTCTTGGTTTCCAGTGTATCACTTCAGTTTTAAGAGATATGTTGGGAAAAAATTGAGGGCCAAGGTCAGTATGTGAATTGCAGAGGTCTGGCTATGTTTTGACAATTTCCATGTTTTGTATTCATAAGAATTGTATTTTATAGATGTGGGAAAATATGTAAGCAAAATATTACAGTACTTGTTCCACTAAAATAAGATCTTTTCAGTAGTGCATACGGTTTCGCTAGTTGATATATTTAATCAATTTAATGCTGATGAGTTTTATAATCTAATCAGAGCAGTGTTCTCTACTGTGACTTTGGTTTTTTTTAGGTTCATGGTTCAAAGTCAAACAAAATGAATATAGCCAGCGGTTTTAAGCAAATGTTGAAAGAAGGTGGTGTCCGATCACTTTGGAGGGGGAATGGTGTAAATGTTGTGAAAATAGCTCCTGAAACAGCTATTAAGTTCTGGGCTTATGAACAGGTAGGATGATAAATTAAGAATGAAAATAATGCTAAATAAAGTCCTAAATCACTCTCACTGTTCATTATTGGCACTGTTGTATTATATAGGAGCTCTTGTCATGGTTGGGGATTTTGTTGTAGTAATTTGAGCGACTTTCAGATTTAAAATAGTTTATTCTGGTAATAGAATACTTACCATTAGGCAGATTTTACTGTTGTGTTAGAAGCAATGCAAATTAATTATATCTGTCACATGTTTTAAACTGTCCCTGAGTCTTCATGGCTTTGTATGTACATTAATATCTAAATTTGTAAAGTACTTTAATATCTAGATTGTTGTTTCAACGTGACAGCAGGCAAAAACTTCACACATTATGCTAGCTGAACTTACATGGGATTCATCTAAAGTCAAATATCACAGTGCTATGTATGATGCCTTCATCCTGGATTTCAGAGTTATATTTACCTCTGAATCAGCTTTAAGCATCATGTTAAGGCCTAATCCTCCTTTGGAAAATGAACTCCCATTCTGGTGTATTTAAATGAGCTTTATTTTTCCTCTGTGGGGCTTGGGGGTTGCTAGTGTCTCAAGTAAGACTAAATGAGCATACTGCACATCTCTGTACAACTGGGAGATAAAAGCAACAAAATGTCAAATAAACTTGGGGGTGTTGCAAGACTGAACAGCAGATTTTGGTGCCACAGAGTAACCTTGGGCACATTATCCTTTACTCTTGGAATGACACAGCATGTACAGCTCTTGAAGTGCCTCTATGAAATTGCTAGTCCGTCTTTCATTCTTTGATTGGACAACTGGATCTGCAAGGGAGTTTGGTTCCTCTTTGTTTTCTGGAGTTCTTAGTGTAGGTACCCTTTTGTTGGCTTTTTGCAGAACACCTATGGTGCTGTAGGTGACTGAGATATTTAATGTAAAGAATTCTTGCAGGCTGGAATGTTTATTGTGTTCTGGAGAATCTTTTTTGGTTAGCAAATGTAACTGTAAATTCATGAAAAACTAAGAACAGCTTGAAAAGACATTTTGTACTGTACTCTTGCCTATTATAGTAACTCTTGTCACTCCTAAAAAACGTGTGTGTTTATTTCTGTTTTAACTGTACAGTATAAGAAGATACTCAGCAGAGAAGATGGCAAGTTAGGCACTGTTGAAAGATTTGTATCTGGTTCGTTGGCTGGAGCAACAGCACAAACTTCTATTTATCCCATGGAGGTAAGAAAATCTGCTTCCATTGGAGCCTGCAAAATGTTTGGTTTGTTTCTGAAGTAAGCCCCATTTTGTTCTTGAAAATACTGTAAAAATTCCTCTCTAGTCTTAATCCTAATTTATTTTTACTTTGGACTTCCTTTCAGAATTTCAGTGCTAGGCATTTTAGAATCTGTGTTCTAACTGATTCTTGTAATTTTTCCATACATTTCGCTGTATAATATTTTTTAAGACAACATTTAAATAAAACCTAGTTCAGGAAAAAATCACCCAAGAACATTTAAAGTTCAGTACATATTCAAGCATTTTGTAAATTGGGCAGTAATCCTTCTCCTGCTATATGTAAGCGAGGAACGGTTTTGTCTGGACAGAATTGAAGCTCTGTTGTGTTATGATGGGAAGCTGTGTCTGATAAGGAGAGCAGTGTGAAGGAAGGATGTAACAGCTGCAGCTCAGGCTCGGTGGATTGGCTGCCCTTCCCCCTGTAGGACATAGCTGTAGGTGGTACTACACATTGCAATTTAACTAATGTTAGTATAGTAACTGTCCCAGTGTAACTACTGCACAACATTTCACAGAAATAGGATGTACTTTCTTCACTGCTGGCTCCCCAGAAAGTTTATCACTTGTGGAGATGTATGTTGGAATAGATGTTGGGTCTGGGACTAAACCCATACCTACATTGAGTTTGGTAGGAATGGCAAATGTAACCTAAATAGCTTTTTTGTGGGTGAGGATTTCAGTAAGACTGAAGCAATTGTTGAAGCAATAATGATCTCTTTAAAGAGCATCCTTGCTGTTCCAGAGGCTGAATCCCAGCTGACCTGAGTACAGAGATGGGTTAAATTAGGGAATAACTGAAACATGATGTAGATCATCTGGATTACAGTGATCAGTGGAGACGGGTGAACTATTCTACAATAGTATCTTCTGGTCTTCCTCAGAAAGATATGGTACTGTCCGAGAAGTGTTTTCAGGATGTTTCTGAGTAAGAGCAAAAAGCCAAGTGCCAGGAAATTCCTGAGGAAGATGCAATCATATGAGGCTTTAAAGTAGAACAAAGTGTTGCTCAGGAAATTTCCGCTGTGGTTTCTTTTGGATGCTGTTATTAATTTCTTTGTTCTAAGATGCAGTACAGGTTTATTTGCCTTATTAATCAGGTCCTGGGTTTCAGTAGTGAGACACAATCCCTATATTCCTTAACTACCTCTCTTAAGTGTCATACTTTTTGAAAGATTATTTTCTTAATATGCTTTAGTGTTCCCAGACCAGAAGTGCCATCTGCTAGCATGTTAGTGCTCTCATTTGTACCTTAGCTGATGTCGCTGTTGTAGCGGGGATGGAGAGAAATCATGACACAAAATCCAAGTCCAGGAATAAAGAGAATTATTTATTAATATACAGACGGGTTTATATGTGTTAGTTCTCTTGAAGTTTGCTTGAATGGGAAAAGGCCATTGGTTCCTTGGCAAGCCACCTACCAGAGCGATTGGTTAATTCTTACAATACCCATTTCAAAATATTTTCCTAGTCAATATCATAACAATACTACATAACAACTTGCAGGTGTGAGATAGAGAATTAGTTTACCAAACCGTAGCACTGTTTTTTAACAACTTGCATGGGAAATGCAGGGCTCTCACAGAATGCTGCAGAAAGCTGGAAAATTTCTCTGCTGACAGCTTTTCAGCATCCACAAGCTAATACTTCCACTGAATATTGCCTGTACTGTTGCCTTCAAGTTGATCAAATAACTGCCTGTTTCAATCAAGAAAATAAAGCTAAAATGCAATTTTAAAAGGCTAAGAATTTGTAAGCTAGTATATGGTAATGTGTGGTGGTCTGCACTGAGGACAGAACCTGAAGAAGCCTGCTGCTAACAATGCCTTACCAGTAATCAAAGTAGATTTGGAGCACCAAAGTGCAAAGCACTTCTAGAGAATTGAATAAGCAGGGATATACTGTGTATCTAACACAGGTTAATAAATAGGTATGTAATTAAGGCTGCTATTTTTTTCCTTTTAGGTTTTAAAGACCAGATTGGCTGTGGGTAAAACAGGGCAATATTCTGGGATGTTTGACTGTGCTAAGAAGATTTTAAAAAGAGAAGGTCCAAAGGCCTTCTACAAAGGTTATATTCCTAATATTTTGGGTATAATTCCTTATGCTGGCATTGACCTTGCTGTTTATGAGGTGAGTTTAGATCACTGAATGTATGTAGCTGCCATTAATTAATTCACAAAAAGCGTAAATATTTTTTAGAATTTGTATTATTGTACTATTACAGCTGGTTCAATTTAAAAAAGACAAATGAGACTTTCCACTATTGTTACTAGACCCCAGTGTTTCTGTTTGCCACTCTTGAGGAGTGCCTGGGCAGATGGGCCCTTCCTTGCAAGGGTACCAAGTAGGAAATGCACTAAGAGAGGATTATACAGACCTTGGCAATACAACAGGCTTTCATACTTACCTAACCCTGTTAGACTGGAACATACCCATTCTATAGGAAATATGGGCCTTTAAAAGGATATTCATATTATGGTCCCTATCCTGCATTTATGATAGTTTGTACATTTTTTTGCCAGTTGTTGGATTTATGAGTGGATTATATTAACCTGAATTCCTTGTGTCTGTACATGTCACCAGAATTCTTTCTGGCTGACATAGCTTTTCTGAAGAGTTTGAACCACTGCTGTCTTTCCTTTCCAGAGAAACTGACACCTATTTCACTCACCAGCAATGAAAATCTTTTACCTACCTTAGATTATATGTGTTGCTTCAAAGTGTGTTAAGTAACTCAGATACACAGACTGATTTTTTTTCTAGTCTAGACAAATCTTTTTTTGCATTAGTAATCTCCAGAACTGCTTGAACAAACATTTTCAAAGCTGTATGGAATTTCTTTCCTACAGTTTGCATCCTTGTTTTGGCATGGGATGATGTGCACATCTGTGTGAGCTTTTGTTGCACCGTGTGGGGTGCTGAGTTGTTTCCCTCTTCCTCTCCCCAAAGTATTATAGGTGCATGGGCACTGTTCCTGCTGCTGGATCTTTTAAGGATTTCTCTTTTAGTTACTAACTATTGTGATCTGGTTGAAGTCCTTCCCTGTGTGCTAAGGTGTTTACCTGTGCTCTTCAAGCATGTGGGACTGGCCCGGTGAAATTGGTGCTTTTCAGGATTGAGCCCTTCAGATTTGTTATGAATAAAGAAGTATTTGTTTACCTTTTTGAATGCAGATCTCTTGTCTCACTGTTTCATTTTATACCTTGGCAGCTGTTGAAGAGTACATGGCTAGAACACTATGCATCGAGCTCTGCTAACCCAGGTGTTTTTGTATTGTTGGGGTGTGGCACTGTTTCCAGCACATGTGGGCAGTTAGCCAGTTACCCTCTTGCTCTTATCAGAACACGCATGCAGGCTCAAGGTGAGTTCTCTTGTACTGAAAATGCTTCTGTGTGGTCACATTAAAATTGTATCATTTGGGATGGCTCTAGCAGAGACATAGGAATAATAAAAAAAAAAAACCAACTTGGAAAAACCAACGACATATCTGGAAAATTCTTCTTAATGTTGGTCACTTCTCCCTCTTACCCCCAATACTGTTGTTCTTCATACTCAAATTAAAAAGTAACATTTCAAGCACTGGTGCTTTGTATATTCTGAGAGCCACATTCCATACAAGACTACCAGACACAGCCCCTGTCATAGTCTGGAAGCACTCTTCGAAACTTTAGAATGTTTTCTAAATTTTAGAGATAAAGTGCCAGGGCTTGCATTGTCCTGTGAGGGTAGATAGCAGTGTTTGCCCTGTAGGACTTCTCATAAGGATAGTTTCATAGTTGAGATTTTTGTTTGACAGGTTTCTGCACAGACTTAAGGATGGGAGCCTAGATTTCCAAAGGAACATAGGTGGATAATGCTTTCCAGTGGGATTTAGACACATGGATATCTCCCAAATGTCTGGGATTAAAAGATCTCTTTTCAGTGGCCCTATGATAGTAGGCTCACCATCCAGGTGTTTGATACTTGCTCAAGATTTTTAACATTACTGGAACTGTTATATAACACATTATCTTTGTTCCAGCCTCGGTGGAAGGAGCTCCACAGCTGAACATGGTTGGTCTCTTTCAAAGAATTGTTGCTACAGAGGGACTCCGAGGACTTTATAGGGGCATAGCCCCTAATTTTATGAAAGTGCTTCCAGCTGTCAGCATCAGCTATGTTGTATATGAAAAAATGAAACAGAATTTGGGAATAGCATGAAGTGAAGGAAGAAGGTGAGATGCTTCTAATGTTGTTGGAAACACCAGAACAATAATGTTTTCTCAAGTAATCTGCTCTCACAATTGGAGACAGATCTTTATAGAGAGATGCTGCAGCTTCCACATTTGCCCTTAAGTGGGAAGAAACTTTCTTAAATTTTAGTTCACCATTTCTAAACAGATACCTATATTGCACTTTAAAATGTCACTGAGTTGAAAAAATAATCAAGAAACTGTCTTTAAATCAGCAGTATGTTTTTATTTTTAGGAAATCATACATATTTTACTCATTGGGGGGTTTTTAAAATTTGTCCTATCTAAATGTGTTTTTGTCTTGGATCAAACCAAAGGTAGAAGTTTATGCTGCCTTGATACTGAATATATGAAAGTGACTTTTTGTTTTGTCACGCTGCCTATACTCAAGCAATTCACAGGCGACATTTTGCATGCCTAGAAGTGAGCACTTTTGGTTTTTTTTTTTGAAGACTGAATGTTAAGTTTGTAAGAAATAGGATCTTGGATATGCACAATGATGGAATAATACATTAAAATGTAGCCCATCACCTTTATCTTCTTGGTTTTTCATTGTTTAAAGAGCCTGAGAAACTGCTGTTCTGCAGTATCGGAATACCTCAAATGGATTTACACGGTATTTTTGTAATACAATCAGCAGTTCTGGTAACTTGCTTCACTGGACCTGCTTTTCATTGCACTTGTCAATGTCAGCACCATTAACCATGGCAAAATTTGGGTTACAGCTGCATGTTTTATAGGCTCATAATACAGAGGAATGGAAAAAGCTTGGATATTAGATCCATTCCATACAAGTGCAAGTTGTTATTTAAAAACAAGGTGGAGGATCCAGTATTAATCTGGTAGTAATTGTAGTACAGCCAATAGCAGAGCTCTTCATAGCTGTCTTGGGAAGAGGAATGCGTCTCATTTTGGCCTCTCCATTCTTTCCCTTATTCAGAGGGCTACAGTCCACTATGTGCTTTCAGCCAGTAGAGGATTGCATTATTATGTAAAAGTTTTTTACAGGTTTGTCATGTGAGATCAGTCTTCTGTGCATGCTGGCTGTGGCTGTGAAATTGGGATAATAAAATACTGAAGTGTTTTGTCCAAGTGACCAAGTGGCAGTGCTGACCTCAGGTGCCCATCAGATTGATGTTAATCTAGCAAGCAAAGCATGCACACAGACTCGTTAGTGCTTGAGAAACATCTCCTCCTCAAAAAACAAAGCAGCACTTCTTCAGTGCAGAAAGTTAGGTATTTCCATGTACAAGTACTTCAAAGTGACTTCCTTTTTTTGTTTTTTTTTTTTTATGGTGTGTGTGGAGGGGTACACAGTTGCCTTCAGGCCTGAACACTGAAATAGATTAACAATTATTACCGAACTCATTTGTTAGGCTTTTTCTGCTTTCTGTAATGTGTAGTGTCTTAATCTTGGTAAATTCGAGATTATACTTACCTTGACCTTCTAAGAGCAACTGCTCTTAGACCACTTCCTGAAATTGGATTACTGAAGGAAGAACTTTATTCTGTTAAGGTCATTAAGGGTCTTCTTTTTAATTCTTTCTTTTTTTGGGGGGGGGCAGGAGGGGTGCATGTCGTTTTTGGTTGTTGGGGGTTTTTTTAGTAGACAAATAAGCAAGCAAGCAGAAATAACTGCCTGAATCTCCCTTGTTCTACATATGCTTTGGGCCATATTTTTCAAACGGCAGTTGCTAAATTTGTGACCAGTGCTTCCATGGATGGTGTTTATTCTCCACAAACTGATAGATAATAACTCCATAAAATGTGTATTATAAGATGTTGTTTTATCAGATTTCAGAAAATGGCAGCTCTAGCTGTATTTTGGCCTTCCCTTTAGGGAAACGTTGGACTTTGCACTTTTTAAAAAAAAAACAAACGCAAAAAGTCATTCTATCCAAATCATTTATATGTATAATGCCTTTGTGATCTCAGTGTTTCTGGGTTTTGCCAATATTCTTGTACCTTTGTGGGGTTTGTGAGATCAGTTGCTGATGATTTTGTTTGACTGTGACCAATGAGCAAATGTATTGTGTGTGTGATGTAAAGATGACTTTAGCAGTTTCTATCCTGTAGACTTGTTCCATTTTGTTTATAGTGTGCAAGTGCCATTATGAGTATTGAAATTATGGTGACCTTTTCAAATGTTGAAAAGATGAGCTGTTTCAGATTTGATTTTTCATTATGTGCCTTGATGATGACTGTATTCAATTGTGTATTCTTTGTCTCTTAAATGTATGTTTACCTTTCTAGCTCTATAAAACTACCGGTTTCTAATAAATCTTTGTTTCCTTATCTGGCTGGAGTGTGCTGATGTGTTTTTTTCATGGTCTCATAGATGACACTTCTTTACTGCATTATATGCATAATACTCAGTGTAAAAAATGGAGGCAATTGATCTAAAAATAATTCTGAGACTAGACTATGCTTTGCTATTACACTGATACTTGAAAACATAGTTTGTGGTAAGTCGATTGTCATTCTGTTTAAAACTCTGTCTCATTGCTTAATGGAACACCACATGTTTAGTATTTTTGCTCATTCATTGAACAGTATTACACAGTTATTTGCTTCTGTGTATGTTGCGTGACAGAGCTCTCAATAATCAGGGACGAACATGCTTGTGTTAGTGCTGATCTTGCTTTGTTGTTAATCTTACTTGTTAGTCAAAGGATCAATATAAAATCTTTTCAAGGTAATTGACTTAATTTACTCTGCATGTGTAGCATGGCTATGTTACTAAAAGCTTGTTAGCAGCCAGCTCTGACAACTCCTTTTGAGTTTTTCACACCAATCCTTCAAATGTTAAAGATAATTGTAAACAAATTAGGGAAGCTTTTCTTGTCTCTGATTGCTGCAAATACAGTTTTCGTAACATAAGATTTCGAAGTTTTCTTTTAAGTAATGGAAGAGAGAGATGCACAGTGTATGATTCCTGACTAAGTGAACAATTTGACATTCAGTTTGACTTGAGGCAAGAATGCTTTAACTGGAAATGCTCTGCAAGAAGAGCCCAGAAGGGAAAAGGAAAGCTTGTTTGTTTTCCCTTCAAGATGGATGTGGGGTGTGACAGCTATTCAGTACCATTAACACTAGAAAACACTGCAGAAACGGCATGAAATCTAAAGTGCTGCCAGTGTGTGTCTTTCTCTCTTGACTGTGGTGGGCTTCCTGGCAGGATATGCCTGCTGCAGCAGTGGCATTCCTTACAGTGGCACCAGCCCAGGCCCAAGGTGCCTGGCACACCTGCTAGTGGAAAGGTGAACTCTGTGTGCTGAACCCCCCTTGGGAGCTGTCCCTTCTGCTAAAGGATGCCTAGTGCCCAGCACTCCCAGGTGAGACTGGCTGTGGGCCTGCCTGGTGCCCAAATTACCCTTCCGAGGCCCAGGCTGAGGTGACTTCTGTCCTTTCCTGCTTTGCTTCACACCTCTGAGCTGGCTGCACTCGCTGGTATGCGTGGGATGTATTGGCAGCTTTCTCTTCATGCCTTTCTGATATTTAATGGTTGGATAAGGTACAGCAAGGAGTGCGTTGTTGCAGTATCTGATATTGCCATGTATAAATTACTAAAATATCAAGGATGTCTTAACCTGCAGGCTATTTGCTGTGTAAGGAAGTGTGGTTTTTAAATGCTTCCCCCTTCTGATGTCAGAGTTGTCTTGGGAACGGCTTTTAGGACTTAAATTAAAGCAAGATACTGATCCTAAACTGTATGTTGTTGAGAACATAATTGATAAGAACTGGATATTTAACACAGAGTGATTTTGGAATATTGACAGTCTTGCTGTATAACTTAGGTCTAGCTTCTAAGCCCTCTTGGTGTCTGAAAATGTCTAGAAATACTACTTTTTTTGTCAAGATTTGTCCAGGGTGAAAATTGTCTGTGTTTTGGCAACTAAATAAATGCTTTGAATACTGTGCACCTAAACTCTTACACACTGCATCTACTTTGCTAAAGGGCTAACAAAGAAGTCTGTTATGAGCTGTGTAAGTATTAGAAAACACCCAGAGTGTGTACATACATATGCATTTACATGTATTTATGTATACACATGTATAAAACCTTTTCTTCTTTGCACCAGGTTTGTGCATCTCCTTTGTGCAGTAGCTGGAACAGCTTCCAGAATGGCCTTTTACTTGAACATTCTTGCAGCCCTGGAGCTGCTGTCCCTGCAGAGCTTTCCTCTGCAAGCTGAATGTAGGAGATTAAGAAGTTAAGCTCTCTTAAATGATGTGTCAGTGGTACTCACGCTAAAATCCAGAACGGTTTGTCCCCTCTAGGCTCATGTGAACTGGAATACCTAATGCCCATCCCCTTGAAGTAGGTGTTGGCAAAAGCTATTCGCTTGCAACGTGGGAGTACAGTAGATGAACTTTTGCATGGGATCTCCTGCCATTTTAAACTAAGCCTTTTGTTAACATATTTGACCTGGACTGTAGCTCTTGCTGAGGCTCTGATATGGAAGCCCTTGCACTCTGCCTAAAGCAAATGCCATGGGTTTTAATTGTTACAAACTTGTGTGGTGCATGAACCACTCTCCTCGTCGAGCCCTACCGGCCCCTCTGTAGGCAATGTGCAGGCTCGGACTGCATTCGAGCAGCGCCATCTACTGTCACGTTGTAGCACCCATTTGTGAGGCGGGTGGCTGCTCAGCTCAACCTTTGAATTCATTCCTTAACGTTATCTTCACAGCAAAGGAAAAGCAGTCCGTAACAGTGCAGGATAAGCCCAGCTGAGCCATGCTTTTATGACAGAACCATGGAATCTGTTGGCTTGGAAGGGAACTATTGAATTGCTGTTGGCCCTAGCAGCTGCTCTCTGTGATGGCACGTCCCTGCAGCCTTCCCCGTGCCTCGGCACCATGTGTGATGCAGCTTGGCAGTGGGGCCATTTTGCTTTCCCTAATTAAACAAATTCCTTAACTTTGACTGGCTTGCTGTGTAGATGCAACAGCTTGTGCCTGTTCCAGCAGTTCCATTCATTGCATTGATACCACTTTTACCAGGAATTTGTGTATGTTTGCTCTATCTAACCTTACTAGGTTTACATAGCATAGCTTCATGGATTTTAAAGTCCACACTCTTAGCTCTTCTTTTATGGCCTCCTCTGATAATTGCAGGCCAATTAGCTTCATTTAATTGCTTCAGTGTGTGTCCGTATCTGTCACATTCATTCCTTACAGTGTAAAAAACCTAAGCAAGCCTTTCAAATAGTTGGGGCTGGGCAATAATTGACTAAAGGAGGAGAAGTTCAGAGGCTGGGGTGTTTTAATAGGACTTGGTTTACAAATAGGATTTCTGAGTAATCTTGGTGGTACAGATTACTGTCTCAATCCTGGCAGTAGCTCTGAAGCTGTCCTTCTGAAAATACATGCATATGAAAAGTGTCACCTTTGCACAATAAATACTAAAGCTAGCAATTCAGATTCTGTATGTATCTCAAATGTAAAGGTTTTTACTGTCAGCTCAAAGATTGCTTGCAATATACAGGAAAGAGCTACATTTTAGAATTCTTTTCCCAAGTTTGTTGCTTCCTAGCTGGACAGATTTGCAAAGGTTTCAGTAGGTAAGAAGGATTGAGATATAATTGCAAATCTTGGTGGTGATGAGAAAGGATATAAAATTCTGACTCATCCATCACCACAGTTATCTTGTTCATAACAGAAGTACTGAAATTACTCTTTATGGGTTAGGAAAAGGTTGCGCTGTGTGGGCAGAAAACTGCTGGACTCCCCAAAATTCCATGACTTGCTCATACAAAGCCTTCTGCCTCTGGGGCAGCAGCAATATGTAACCTATCCTCATTAAGTGTCTGTACTAATGAATGAGTGATAGTGCACACATCTGATCCATCTGCCGCATAAATGTTTAATTTTTCTTTTGCCAATCAGCCGGAGTTTGGCAGATGCTGCACAGCAGAAAAAAAGATGAGACTGTGGTGTTGCATTTCTCCACAGAGAATTGGAGCTGGAGTAGGAGCACTTCTGAATCAGTTACGACGCTGCCATCCCCTTGAAGTTAATTTGGCTTAGACATCAAATATTGCTCACTGGTCCCTTAAGGAGTATCTGATTTTAGTTTGCTTCTCCAGTTGCTTTCTCTATCCTAGAGAAAAAAGGGATAAAGGAAAAGTTTTACTCAGTATTCTCACTTGCTCCTGCAGACTTGTACTCAATGTCCATACCTTGCTGTGAGGCATTTGCTGGGCTGTAATCTAATGGCACTCATCATTTCCACAGTATGACATTTTGATGAGAAACAGTGTGATCCTGTAGGTAAGAGTGTCTTGTAGATGGAGATTTTAATCTCAGTTCTGATACTATGTACGTCCTTCCTCAGCATCTCTGGTCCTGGTGTTTTCATGTCTTGCAGGTGTTAAGATCCCTGGCACTAACATCATGCTGTGTTGGTTCAGTGTGTAGCCTTGGGTTGTGGTAGGATACAAATAATATTCTGATTAAAAATTAAGCCCTTGGCCTACAGCAGTGCTTGTTAAAGTATCATGCACTTTATTGGTAGGGATTTTTCTGTTGGTTTGATGATTAAGATAGTAACACAATGTGAGAAGAAACCTAATGGAAGCAGGAAACCAATCACATTCTAAAAAAAGTTGATTGCCAAAGCTGCCTGCTGGGATAAATTCATACTAATCTTACAGATAGTCTTTCATCTCTAAAAAGAAATTTGGCTTCCTGCTTGCTAATTGTTTTTAGCCTTTTCTCCTAGTTTATTTTTAATTGGCAGTAGTGTTTTGCACCCTAATACAGCAATCTCTAACACTGCCAGTAAAGAATGTATCTCTCTCTCTCAGAGAACACTGAGAACCCACTGAGCTGCAGTAAATTCTGGTTTTAGAGAAGCTGGTAAATTCTGGTTTTAAAGAAGAAGAAAAGTGCCCAGCTACAGGGCCCAATGCTTTAACTGCCTTCTCTCGCTGGAAATACTCTCGGCTCTTGGAGAATACGCGTGGATTGAGGGGGCCTTGTGCCCTATGAACTGCAGATGATAATATTCGGGTTTTGCGCAAGGCTTTCCATGCAGGAGCCAGGCAGTGCTGGGGCGGGAAGGGCAGCACCGGCAGCAGCCGCTTCTCGGCTCCTTTCCCTTGTTTTTCCCTTGTTTTTCCCTTGTTTTTCCCTCGGTTTTTCCCTCGGTTTTTCCCTTGTTTTTCGCTCGGTTTTTGCCCTGCCCGGCCCCGGCTGGAGCTCCCGCGCGGCCCGGCAGGGGGCGCACCCGCCGGCCCCAGCGCCCTCATGGAAGGGTTGGGGAGGATGCGGGGGGAAGCTGAGTGGGAGCTGATGGAGAGCGATCTGCAGGAAGGACTGGAGTCGCGACATGTCTCGCTCTGCGGTTCTCTGCCGTCGTCAGGCTCTGGGCGTGCAGAGGGCTGTACCGCCGAGGTGGGAAGTGGGCATGAGAGGAGGGAGTGAGGGGTGAGATCGAAGTGAGCAATGAAACCCGAGTCTGAAGGTCAGCAGTTTTTACCTGACAGTGCAGAAATCTGCCCAAGGGATTCCTATGGCTTGAGACACTAATTAAAAATAGAATAAATCAAATCTATGGCAACATGTATCACAGACAGTCCTTTACTGCTGTAGGTTATGTAGGACTGCAATATGCACAAAGACAAAAGGTTTTTGATCGCCTTTTAGCAGTCAGCAGGACAGCCTATTTCATCCCCAGAATCTTGATTCTGTTGCCATTTTTTGCTGGAATTTGAGCACCTGGGATGCCTGAGGTAAACAGTCTCGAGCCTAAGTGAACTCTGTAGGCAAATGCAAAGGCTCAAATAAGCTTTCCAGGCTGAAATCTGATGCTCCATCTGACCACAACAATTTTTCATGAGAAACTTTCAACAAATAATTGGATATTTCATTCTCACTAGTTGCATTAATCCTCATTAGTCATTCTGTATGTTCATCTCCTTTAATTTCTGGTGCGCTACGAGAAACAAGTCAAATAGCATCTAAGATCCTCAAAGTTCTGAAAGTTTCCCAGATGCCAGAAGTTGACTTTCAGGTGGTTTACTCCATGTAAAGATACAACGGCTGGAGTTCGCCATGAAAGCTGGGGGGTAAAAAGCCAATGCTCAAGGCATCTATCTCTATCCCCAAAAGTTGTTTTTCTTCTGTGGAACTACTTGAAGCTTGGAATTACAGGCTCTTTATTTAACTTTCAAGTATATCTTATTCATACTTGAAGTATAAACACAGGAATGCACTTGTTGAGAATGGGCCTTACTTCAAAAATGACCCACATTCAACATAAGCCTTTCTGTGGTTCTCTCTATAAGGTGCTTTGCAGAAGGGGGAAGCTGCCTCTAATGTCCTCCCTAAGCAAGCATCAGTTTTGAAGTTCTTAGTGACTTGATGGCTTTTAACTGCTTGTATTAAAATCATTCAAGTGCCTCCTTAGGGAGAGGATGCATTCCCCATGCACCAAACTCTCCACAGGAGCACTGTCCCAGAGCCTCAACAGGACATCAGGGTTGGAATAGGTCTAGAGCATGAGCTGCTTCCTCACAGTTAGCACTGTTTTCCAGAGGTCGAAGTTCAATAACCTTCTCAGAGGTTTCAGTAGCCAGCATGGGAATAAAGGTTATTAACTTCTACTCTTGAAGCACTTTGTCCCCCATTGCAGGCTGCTACAACAGGCAGCTACCCACTCTCCCATTTTTTTGAGGCATTTGTGAAGTCACATATATGGGATTGAAGTGTTCTTCATGTATTTGGGATCTTATCAGAAGGGATCAGTGCTTAATGTACATAGATAGTGATCAATTCAGTACAAAATAACAAAAACAGTTTGTAAGGAGATTTTACTTTTTTGTCAGTTATACCTTTAAAGCTATTGATCTGCCAGAGTGTTTTGGAGGTTTTTTCCATTTTTAGGGATTGCATATTTTGATGCGTCACCAGATGATTATAGAATTAAGACGTAAATGCAGTTCAGCTTTAAGAGTTTAAATCAGTAATAAATATTTCATTAAGTTGTCTTAAACTGTCAAAGTGAGGAAATACACAGTGTTCATGATTAAACTCACAGCTCGTGTTGTTGAACCTCAGTTTGTACTTGTATATCAGTAGCTAAATATAAAGTGTAAGGTCTTAAAGTCCTATTAGAAAAATAAGAAGTGTGTGATGGAGACATGAACAAGAGATGTAAAAATTTGGGGCATTTTGACTAACATCTTATTCTTAATTTCTATTTGGTTCTATAGGCAATCTCCTTTCAAAAGTGCTCATTTTACGAGACAGAAAATTAACATCTGCCAGCAGATACCAAAGCTGAGAGGATAAAGCAGCCTTTCTCTTGTATGTGTGTACATACAGACGTTTCAATGTTTTTATTTAAACTGCTTATCTCCTGATAATTTCTCACAGCTTATTTCCTAAGAACACGTCAGATGTTTTCCCTTTCTAGTGAAACAGGCAATTTTTATTCACCTTTTTTTGAAACTTACTAGGCACCTTGGGAAAAGATGTTACACTAAAGCAGAATGTGTTCAGCAGCTGGTTTGTCCTTCAGCAGGCACTGGCCTCCTGAATCAATGTAACCTAAGCCAACTGAAACTCCTTTTCCCTCGTGCCTGCAGTGTTCTCTCTCTGGGTGCCAGTCCAAGGGCTGAAAAGTCCTTTCTTTACAGACTGGCTCTAGTCAGATTGAGTCACTTGGGGAGAGTCTGGATGGCATTTGCGTGCAGATTGTTTTCATGTATGAAAAATGCATGAATATTCCCTCAGGTGTTAATTAAGGCAATTTTTAGTTATTGAGAACTTCAAGCAAAAAATCAGAGTGTTCTCAGACTGTATTCAAATGTGCTCCTTACACCTAATTATTCGGACACACTCCTTAGGAATGTCTGGCCGACAAACTTCTCCTTCCTTGCTATATCCTTGTGACTACACTGTATCTTTGTAAGAGAGGGAACGTTTTGTTTTCAGTTTTCCTTAGCTGGCTGTAAAGTAGGAGAATTTATTGTCCATTTCTGTTCACAACAATTGAGTTTGTGCGTTTTAATTTGTTGGGTTTTATTAGCTGCCGTGGGGAGGTAAAGAGGAGGAGCTTGAACAACCCCCTTTGATCACACTTTAAATACTGTATTTGATAATCAGTTAATTTAATCAGTAAACAGCAGGAGATTATGACATTTCTTGGGAAGTTTTTCAAATGATCAAATATAGCTGGACAAATGATAAAAATAGAACTGTTTCCCTCAGGACAGTACTAATGAGCCTACAGTTTGGGTGGTATAAAGATACATGCAGCAGCTTTGTATGTTCATGCTCTGTGTAGTATATGTAACCCTCTGGAATGAAAAACAAGTGTTGTTGACAAGGAATTTAATGCATGTGGAGGAAAAAGATTAATTGCTACTGGTTCTGATTTTCAACTTGACCTCCACAAAAGGAAGGTCCCTGTAACATCTCAAACTGTGTAATGAAAACAGCTCTACTCCTCCATTAGTGATGATAGCTCATACTGCTGCACTGAAATCAGTTCTGAAAGCTAAGTTTCTCTTGTAGTCTCCATGTTGGCTCTTGGAGCTTCTGGGAGCTAAGACAATGAAAATTAACAGCTTGACCCTATTAAGAGCTTCCATGATTTTTTTTCTGCACAGAGCTGGCTCTTCTGACAAAGATGCTGCAGGAAAATTTTCAAATGGGTTCTGAACAAACCAGTTTTCACTGGAGGGAGTGACTAGCTTGAAAGCAGTGCTGTTAGTACCAGTTTGGGTGAGAAAGAACTTCATTTTTACATAATCCACATTTTCAGTCAAACAACAGGAGAGTTTGACTTGCCATTCCAATGGAAGGAGAACACAAAACTGTGTGTGCACTTGAATATTGCTTAGGAAATACTAACCAACAAAACGATGTTGTGACTGTGTTACAGTTTCAAAGAAGCAGACTTGAGTAGCTTATTCATTGTTGGAGATGTACCCTAATTGCATCAATATTTAGTGATGGTAGTGTGGAGCACAAAACCTATTGACCTCCTCGTGCACACCCAGTATACTCAGCGCACAAGGCATTTCCAGGTAATTCTGTGCACAGTGGCCTTGCAGGAGCAAAACTTCTGCCCAGGATCTCCATGAACAAAACCAGAATTACTATTTCTGCAACAGATCTGGAATAATTTTGGTAGAAAGTTGTGAGTAATACAAAGCAGCAGAATGTTTTAGCTGGCAATTTCACTTTGCTTCTATCTGAGAAATTAAAATGTGAAAAGACACCTGTAATCCAGTGCTCAGTAGCTTAATTTAATATGAACTATTTTTAAAAGTGAGTGGCAAGTCATAGATAATGGTGATCGATACAGTATTTTTGATGAAAAAAAATTCCCTGGGATGACATCACTTCTTACATTGTTATAGCAGCCCTTAAGCTAGGCAGCCCCAGACCTGAAGAGAAAAATGTATGATGTAAGGAAAAGAAATTATATCTCTAACTTTTTTTTCCCCCTCTGTTTCAGACTGAGTTTATTTCAGTCTCTGTGTTCAGATGAGCCACCTGAAATTTGTTTTGTTGAGTCAGGATGAGAACATGAGCTCTGACATTAATTGCAAGTTCCAGTTGAAGGTTACCTGGTTATTTACATAAGGTAACATTTTTTTCTTTAATGTCAAAATTGAGAAATTGATTTACTCCTGGTTCACAAAGCAGCTGCCTTCAGCTTTATATCAAATATATAATGTTTGAAGTCTGCCAGTGGAAGCTTCCCTGATGCCTCTGTCTATTTGTGGAATTCAAACTTTTTTGAAAAAAATTGTTTCTAACCTGCAGAAAGTATTGTAAAATGTGTCCAGTGTGCCACCTCCTTGTGTGTCATCTTTCCAGCCAGCTTTGCAGGAGAGCAGCATCACAAAGGTCCCGCACACTGCTTGGTTTTGTGTCAAAATCCATGGTATCACTGGGAATTAGGAGTAAAAGGATGTGTACCAATATATCTGCTCCTTCCTTTGAGCCATGTGAGTTGTGTCACTCAGGTGGACACCTATTACACTGCACCATGCTGGTGGGGTCTGGAAGTACGTCTAATTACAATTAAATGAGGCAGACATTGAAAACTTTCAGTAACTGTTTGATGTAGAATATTGATCTGGTAGCAGTTGCCTGGGGAGGGATTTACAAGAAATACATATAAACAGCATTGCTGTCTTTATTCTTGAAAATTACCATAACTATGAAGGTGAAGTGGGAGTGAGTTCAAGGTGTGCTTTCTTTGGTTGTACTTGCCACATTCCTCCCTCAGGTGCAGAAAAGTAGGTATATTTAAATAGTTACCTCTCTATGTCTTGACACTGTAGAAACAATATTCAGAGATAAAGACACTATACATCTGATGAAAATTTTACTCAGGGAAAACTGAAATGCCACTAAATAATAGCACCATGAAAATAACAATATTTTTAATTCTTACACTGCTTCCCATTATCCCAAGCCATTAAATTTTCCTAAGATATTTCCATTAAAGGCCAAAATTGAATTGTTGTGTTGTATAGCAGACAGACATTTTGGTGGGTGGAGAGGTTTGATAACTCTCCCAAAGTCACAAGAGAAGTTGGTGACCACCAGGAATAGAAGGCACACATGCTGACAGCCAAGTCTCTGTGAGCCACAAGACCATCCTTCCTCCTGCACACAGAGAAGCACTGGCATGAAAGGGAAGTAATTTCTGTGGGTTTGGAGAGGCCTTTCCGGTGATTCTGGCAGCATCAGCAGAAGGACACATGGTTTTGATGTGAAGGGCTGTCCGCATGGCTCAAATGATTTTGTAATGTTGGCTGCTTTCAAACTGGACTCATTTTATGAGGGTTGGCTAAATATGCCCCATGCAGGTAGAAGGCCTAAGATTAATCTACCATTCTTGTTGAAGGAGTTAGTGAGTGAGGGGCAAAAACAAAAAGCATATAATACGTGTGCATCCTGAGATGTGAAGCTCTTTGGTCTGTGCTGTAGCAGACACGTGTGCAAAGGAAGAGCTTGCAAAACTGGTAAGAAGAACTGTTCTTTAGTGCCAGCTTTTAAATCTAGCTCTAGCATAAGTAATGGAAAATATAGATAAATTATATTCAGCTACCTGTTTTATTAGCAGTTCTGATATACCCTCATATTTTCAATTATTAACACCACTTTCCAGGCTTCAGTAGTCAACTGTCAAGCCATTTTGTCTCCCTCCATTCTCTTTTCAGGCTGTGATTACAGCAGGAACCGGCAGTGTGAGTACTAACACTATGTAAAGCAAGACCAGAGAGATAGAAATTAACACTCAAGAGCAGTAGTTACAGAGTCAGCTGCTCACCAGCCTGCATCACGCTGTGTGGATGTGGCTGAACTGTTTGCGATGGGGAGGGAGAAGGCAGGGAACACAGCCCTTCCTGCCCACACCATGGGATGGGTGCTGCCTTGGGGGGTGGTTATTTGTGGAGAAATATCTTCCTTCTTCTGACATTTTGGCCCAAAACAGTGGGTTAGAGCATAGAAGCATCAGGATGACTTTCACAGTGCCTGGCCCTGCCCATATGCTAGGTTTTATCAGTATTAAAAATTGTCTAGTCCATATTTCTGTAATTATTGGAAAGCCAACAGTAAAATAGTTTTCTCCAGAAGCCTTTGTTTATCCTCATAAATGTTTTGGGAGATGAAGCAGGTTATTTGCCATCTTGTAGTATATTAAGTAAACAGCGTGATTCTGCAGTTACTGTATACTGTCATCTTGAAATGGGATGGGGATGATAAAAAGTAGTGGTGTTTAGTCATCTGACATCTGACAATTAATATGAATACACTTTTCCATATGCAACAGAAAGCAGAAACAGAAAAGGATTATAAATTTAAAGTCATTATGTAATGTTAATGCAGCAGTAGTGGCCAAAGACCTTAGATAGATTGGAGGTCCCATAGCTTTAGGTGTTGTGCAAGCAGTAAATAAGTATTTCTGCCTTAAAAAGCTTACAAATGCTGACAGCCTTTTTAAACAAGACTTTCTGTGAGTGCAGAGGGGGTTCTTGTTCAGTCATGACTTAGAGCAGTCATCTTGAAATTATGAAGGAAGCACAAGGTAGAGTAAGTGTAAATGAAAATGAAAGTTGTAGAAACTGAAAGAGAAAATGCATTTGTGGAATTAAAAAGCTGCTGAGCATGAAAAAGTGCTGAGCACAGCTTGTTTCAGTGGAAATTTATGTTATGTAGCAGCTGGTAAGATCCAGAGACATTTGGGTTCCCAAATGTACGTCATGCTCTGGCTGGCTGCAACTTCTGATGTGGGAGTCCACCAAGTTTTCCTTGAAATAGGCTGAGGACTAAGGTACGTAACTCCCCCCTGAACTCCACTGTGGCTTTATTGCAATGAGAGAAAAGAGACTCTCCTAAGTACTTAGGCCCAGATTTTTTGTGTGTTAGATCCCTGAGTCTCAATTCTGCAGTCTTTTAATAGTTTTCAATATCTTACTACATTTAAAATAAAAAAAGTAGTCAGTGCCTTACTGCATCCAATTGGGTTGATATTTACATACGTTCCCTTCTGGCAGCTTTCCTTCTGTTAATGTCGCTCTGATTAGCTGTAAAAGATTGAGGAGATATTCTTGAAATAGGTTGTTCCTAAGGGCCACTCTGATGTTTATCCTCTTACAGTATGGCACAGCTGGGAATGGCAATTTGCTCTTGTAACAGGTTGACCAAGGATCAGCTGCAGTATTAAAAGATTAGTACCCAATAATTTCCAGCGAGCTGTTCTGTAATAAACTCAGCATGTTGATGTGGATTTTCAATGTTTGAATGTCTGTTTCCTTTATGTAACATTTTATTTCAAGTCTAGTAAAAACCGAAAACCCCGAAAAAACCGCCAGCCAAACAAAACTCCCAAAAAACCAACATCACCACCACCCCACACCCCATATTCTATAAATTTACACTCTGATGTTAAGAAACACTTTGCTTTTGAACTTGTAATTTATGCAGTGATATATGTGTTTAGACATCTGGACAACAGCTCTGACAAAGCAGACAAGCCAGTCTTAACTAATAGGTTGCTATGCTGCCAGCCAGAACAAATGAGAAATATGCGGATTCAGTAAGAACAAAACCAAACAGTTAATTTGTTTTTAAGGATTATTATCATTGTTGACTCTTACTTATTAATGACCTCTGTACATACAAAATTCAATACAGCTGTTGTAACAGTGTTTATATTTATCTAATGACCCTGCTATAAGCAGCCATCACTGTAGCATTACATATGCACTTATATCTCATTTTCCAAAGCACTTAGCTACTACATGATGAAACAACAAAGTATTAAAATTATTAGTATTTAGTTCATTAAGTATAGCAGCACTCTCATTCCTTGTTGCCCTCTTAATTCTTCAGAGTTAGAGATGAGGACTTGTGTGCGTCTTATGCACCATACAACAAACTTTCTGTATGGAAATTGGTAGGCAGGAGCTTTGGCAGTCTGGTATCTTGAATGCTGATGGATCTTTTTCCACTGCCCTGGATACAAGAGCACTTTGATGTTACTTTGGATTTTAGCCATGGTAGATGCTACAACTCCCTTTTTCTCCAGATAAAATATGGTGTTCTCTGACCAGTTTCAGTCAGATGTTTAATGTTAACTTTTATATGTAAAATCAGCTATGCAAGAAAATGGAAAAATGTCTTTGCCCTCAGAGTGACACTGTGTTTCTTTAGCCTGTGAGCAACACGAGTAGGAATTACAGTGTTTGGCTCTTGGCCTGGGGAGCTGTCATAATGTCAACAAGAGTTACGAGATGCTTGTGCTGACTTTGTACTGTGTTCACAGCATCTCTGTGCCCAGGACACTGGAGTGAGCGATTGCAGATCTTCTATGGATGCTGTGGCAGCTTCTTTTGAACTGCAAAAAAGTTGTGCCAGATCTGCTCAAAATAATTTCAAGTGTGCTGCATCTGCTCACTTGAGCTGTGTGTGATGAAGCTGAGTGCATGCCTTTGTTGCAAAATGTAGAAGATGCATTAGTAATTTAGCAGGTTTTGAAGCACTGGATATTGTGCTCACGAGAGCCAATTTTTTTCATCCTTTAAACAGCAGCATCTCTGGTCCACATATGATAAGAGGGGATGCTATTTGTAACAGTGTGCATTTCCTTGTTTTGCTATGGGTTGTTCGAAAAAATCTGTTCCTGAAGGGTTGTTTTCCTTGTTTACATGGCTGGCTTGTGAGGGCTTTAGTCGCTTGGTTCAGGTTTGCTGCTGCCCCACTTAGCATCTAAAACGTCTTGGCAAGGAGCATGAAGTGTTTTTCCTCTTCTTCCCGGAGGCTCTGCAGAAGCTTCTGCACTGGCTGAGCCTGCCCCTTCACTGTATGGTTCAAAAAGAAAAAGCAATTTCCCCTGTTGTCAGGCAGCCTGCAAGTAATGTGCCTCCTTGCCTCAAGAAGGATCCCAGCCCCTCTGATACTCCTTGTGTAAGGTAGAGGGGCTTGTAATACTGCAAAATAAAATCCAGGAGGGTGCTGTCAGCCTGTAATTGCTTTGGAGGCTGAAAAAGCGGGGAAGAAGCTCTGAAGTCAATAAAAGACTGTGTTTTGCCCTTGCTAGTCTTGGCTTGAGATAAAAGTAACTGTGGATGATGTATTTGATTGGTAGGAATCGCAGTGGAAAACACATTAGCATTTCAGATTTATAGTATTTTGAGTCCAACACTATGTGTCAAACAATAGCCAGCAATTTCAGCAGCAAAAGTAAAACCCATGTGAAAATTGATTAAGCAGCAATATGTCCAGAGGGCAAGATATTTTGAGTAAGTAGTTGGCCTTTGTTCTTGCTTAAATGTTTTTAACCTTTCCAGTATTAGAAGTGGATTGTAGGTATATTCATAATGTTCTTTGGTGTTTGCAGTCAAAGAGAAATCTTGAGCTAATGTTAAAACTTAGTAAATAAGATGCAAGAAGAGATATGTCATAGTGGATATATTTTTAACATGCAAAATAGACTTTGTTCACTGTACTTTAGAAGGGAAAAATCCCCACATATTGCTAAGATAAATAGATCAAAATTCAGGGTTGAGTTACATAAAACTTAACTTCAATACTGTTTAATCATGTTGTAAATATCTGAAAACAGAGCTTGATCATCAAAAGACTGCTAAAATGCCGAGCATCCTTGACAGTCACCACTACTTTGAACCTTACACTGAAATGTGAAATTCAACCTCTCTGTTTTCCTGCATTGAGATGCAGTTGTTGAAGATATTTACTGTATTTAAGTTTTACAATAACTTCATGTACCTAGTTGTTAATTACATTTTGTCACCCTGCTGTACAAGGCCATGTAACTGAATGTCAGGCTTCAGGAGCTTTCACTTAGCTTAGCAGAAAGTCTTCTCCCAACCTATTTTAGTTGCAGCAGCTGCTTCTCTTCTCACAAAAGTGTTTTGAGGGGATGGCTTCACAGAGGTATTTCTCTCACTCTCCCCAGGAGGAGAGTACCTGGGAAACTGAGCACAAGGTAGGGATTCCCAAAGGACTTAGCACATTGTAATGCAGAAAGAAATGAAAATTCTTATGCTGGTGTCAAACCTGTACCTCTGAGAATCACATTGTGCCTCTGAGCTTTGTAATCTGGAAGTGAGAGTAGAGGAATCGCCTCCTTCCTCTCAACTGGGTCAAACAAGTACAGCAGAGCCTGGCTGTGTTGCTTCCTTAATCATCCATCTGTCTAAGAGCTGCTGTCTTCAGTCTAAAGGAGTCTGTGGGTATCTTAGGTCATCTTTGCCTCTCAATGAATCTTGTGTCTGCCAACAGACACTCACAGCACCAGGGCTTAATGTGTTTCTGTAACACTCAAAAACAGTTTTTCAAATTTTTGGTGGTAACTGGAATCCTTCTCTCTTCTCAGCTTTTTCAACTTCTGTGTCACTGTGTCTCATAATCCTTCTCTTGCACAATGATGTTGTGAGCTAATAGAACTTTAAAATTTTGTCCAGGACCAGAACGGTTGTATGAAGGCTTACTAAAAAGAGGTCTATGGAGTGTTGTCTTCTTTCCCTCCTAAAATCATCGTGTGTTTACCCACCTCTGCTACCACTGAAGTAATTAAAAAAAGAAAGAACCAAAACTAAGTTTGCTGGATCAGGCAGAGAAGTGAAAAAAGAGAGTTGAGAAAATGCTGCCTTGTGCACCTGGAACTGCAGTATTGAGAATCATACAAGATAGTAAGACAGAAATAAATATTGTTATATACTTGAATTGTAAATTGTTTGCAAGTATCAACCAAATGCTTGATTGTAATTGAAATTGAGGAATTCCTGGTCATTTTATATAAGCAAAATTGATTTAGGTCCACAGGTGGAAGCTACTGATGGCTCCTAGGAGCTGCACCTGGCTTCCTCAGCGGAGCTATGTGGACAGCTGCTCTGAGGAAGCATCTTCCGAAGTTATTTTAGTTGCTGTCTCAACTTTCCAGGCTGTGTCTTTACCATCTTTCTTTGCTAGAATTATAACAGTGGCATAAGGCAGAGGTGCACACTGTTCCCGAGCATCCAGCCCTCACAAACTCCAGGCTGTCCCTTCCTTTGGATCAGGAGATCTGTCTGAATGCAAAACCAGCCTTCTCACTCAGTTGTATCAGAACTCTCTGGATTTCTCACAGAAGTTTGACAGAAATTAATGCCAAGCAAACTAGTTGTGAAATTTTTGTCTATAAGGCCTGCATGTTGCACTTGATTCTTGCCTGCTTTAAGCTGTGTGACTATTTTCACAGGTGCAGAGCAAGATGTAGGAGTGGAAATTGCCACCAACTCAAAACCATAACACTTTGCATATTGGAAATGACTAATCAAGGTGCAAAGCAACAGCTTTCAGAATGTGGTCTTGAGTTATTAATAGAGGCGGGGTTTTGCTAGGTCAGGAATGGCACAGCTGTTTGGTTGGGGTTTTTTGTTTGTTTGTTTTGGGTTTTTTGGGGGGTTTTTTTGTGCTCCAGTGGACCAGTGGAAATAAATTCACTACATTTTTAAAATCTTTCTCATAACCTTGTTAATTTTTCACTAGCTAGCATGCATCTCAGTGCTGAATCTTGGGCTCTGCTTTGATACAGCTAATGAAAAAATTGTCACTCCTATCTGCATCATTAGCCTAATGTTAGTTAATAATACTTAGTATTTCACACAATCACTTGTATCTTCAAAGCACTTAACAGTTATTAACTAATTAATCCTCACAACATGCCTGTGAGTTAGAAGGTAAATAAATATTAACATTCCCCTTTTAGCAAAGGTGTAACCAAATAGGAAGATTAAGTGATTTGCATGGAATTAGTGGCAGAGCTGGCAAGAGAACTCCTGTGCTTTAATGCTTGTGCTTATCCTTCCAGCCACAGTGGCTCAGTGTGAATTAAAGCCTTCACCATTATCCTGTGTAGCCCTTCTGAATACTTAAGTACCTTTTCAGATCTAAAGTTTATGTCTCTGGTTATAACCTATCATACTGAAGGATGGCTGGTGCCCAGGGGTGCAGACCTTCCCATGTCCTATTACACAAAGTGTGGGCAATATTAGAAGGGAGGCTACAATTCTATTGTGCTTCCCCGCAAAAATCCATGCCAGGCCTAGATTTAGAATGTCCAGAAGAAAAATACTGAGCTTCTCATCAGGCCTGATTAAAATATATGTAATATCTGACCATTGCTTTTACAGAACAATATTAATTATTTATACTCCTGTTTCACTCAGTGCTGAATCAAAGCTGGAGCACCTGAAAATGGTAAGTCTTTCTGTGGAGACCATGTTGGCAATCACAGTCTCTAAGAAGCATTTGTGAAACTATGGGAATTCTGTCTGATATGCTTAAATATAGTGAATATTTTTAAATTATGTAAATTATTTTAAGCAGCATAAGTTATTTTTAACCAAGGCCCCATGCTTTCCTCAAACCTTCTGTGTTCTGTGAGATTGTATCCTAAGTGACTCCAGAAGGCTCTGGGTAAGTTTTTGCTTTGACAAAGCCTACAAACAAAATGTGGTCTAAATACTAGAAAAATGTTTATGTAAGTGAAAATAGAGAATGTAATTTTTAACAGATATGTGGGTCAAAGCTCAGCTTCCACCTTGTCAGCCTCCTCTGCTGGAAAAACAATTTCCATGCTTCTACCAAGAAGGGGGTCCAGTAAGGGGAACTGCCTTGGCAATAGCTTTGGCACCAAAGGTGGAGCATGAGTTTGTGCCCTGGGATCCACTCCAGCAGCTGCAATGGCCTCACATGGCTCAGTCATAGCCCTTCCTACCCTGAGAATCCTACTCTGCATTCCCTACACTAGAGTTTGGAGGTGGGGAAAGCTCAGCAATGGCAGCTCTCAGGCATGCAGGGACACCCTGCTGGGGTAAAGCTGGGGATGGATGCCCTTTGCTGGCAGTCAGCTAAGGTGGGTACAGTGAATGAGGAAATGTGGCCCTTCCAACCCCCCTACCTTTCACTGTGACAGTGTTTGAGCTTTTCTGTCTACTCTTAGACATATCTTAGGGACTCTTTCATAGCTGAGAGAATTAATATCTTAATGCTGCTGATCTTCTAAACTTGAAGGCTGAGATATTTGTGTCCTCTCTCCCCGCAGCCTCCCTGTTTGTGCTGGTATGTAGTGTGTATACTGAAATGTTAATAGTTGCCATGACGTAGGAAGACAGCAAGCTGTGGGACAGGGATGTGCCAGGTAGCAGATTCTCTTGTCCTCCTGTGTCAGCTTCTCCTGGTCACCACAGCCTGTCTTTATCCAAATTGCTCCTGCTTGTCATTTTGACATCTGTGCGAGGAATGGGCCAGAACAGAGCTCAATATTTTGTTGAGCTATCCCCTGTTTCAGGGAAGTTGCTGAGTTATCCCTGTTTCATATTTGTTAATTGTCCATTAGAGCTGGGTGATCTGTCAGAGAATAGGTCACAGAAACTGGAAGTATAAGTAATTTAAACTTGAATTTAGCAAGAGCTTTCAGACTGAGGCACAAGGTGGAATTAGGATACTTGGAAAAGGGTTTAGTGTTTTCTAAACACTTCCCCCTTGGCACTGGTGAGGTTGCACCTTGAATTCTGTGTCCAGTTCTGGGCCCTCGCTATTTTATTATAAAAACCAACAGAAAAGCTGGGTTTTATGAAATCCCAAACTTAAAACTTATTGAAAAGCATAGTTGCTTTAACACAAAATAGCAACTTGGCTATTTTTTCCTGTTGTTCTGATAGTAAGAATACTTCACATTGAATGAGAATGTTTTGGATCTTTTTTTTGATCCCAGGTTTTTTGGTAGTTCAGTCACTAGTCCAAAAACTATGGTTTGTACATCCTAGTGTGAGTCAGGTGCTAGGTTTATTTTCATGTGCATCTGGGTGGGATTATTCCTATTTTTTTTCTCCTAATGGTTGCGTTGCTGATGGGTTTCTTTTATTCAGAGCAATAAAATATTTCTTGCCTGTACCAGTTTGCTTCTATATGGTGGCTGGGATCTCCTTCCCCTGCTTGTTTGTAGGAGCTTGGAGATACCTGCCAAGAGCTGCCTGAGCAGAAGTATGTGGTTCTCTCCTGCTGTTCATGGAAGGACTGGGACATACAGCATGCCTGCAACAGAGTGTACCCACTATCTTCTCCATGGGGTTTCACTCGTGCTTAGAGCTGGCTATAGTCTGATACTACTCACAGAACCACTTGGGAAGCTAACAAATCCTAGAAAGGTCACGGGGAAATGGTACCTGTGTTCCCCTGTAGAACACAGTGGCATTTAAGAGGATATTCACCTCTCGCTGTTTAGACCATAGTGTGCATTGTAAAACTGCCCTTCAGTTCCCATGACTCCCGCTGGCATCCTGCTAGCCAGTGAAATGGGCTGTGCTGCCAGAGGCAGAAGGACAGGGTGTGCAGAAAACATAACAGCTTTTTATAAAACGCTCTCCTGATTTCCCACCCACTTAACATCAGAAAAGGCTTTTCTGATTCAAATACATATTTAATATCCTATACTTAAAAATTCTCCCTGCTCTGTTAAGCCAGTGTCAAATCTCAGTAGAAGCAGCTTTGTGCTGCTTTTTAAGAGTCCGCACTCTTAAAAATGCACTTAAAAACGACCAATTTTTCATGAGAGTAGGTGCTGCCAGCAGGATCCTCAGAAATTGTGGGTTGAACAGTTGCTTTATTTTCAACTCTTGCTGTAACTAATAAATTGGGTTTTGTGGATTTTCAGAGAAGCAAAGTGATCTCAGTTATCTTTCTTAGCAAAAAATAAGCCACAACATCTTCCTCTGCCTTATTGAAGTAGGACAAGTATTTGGCAGGGGCAGCTACAGAGCTGCCAGCAGGCTCCAGGTCAGAGCTGGAGCTGTGGACTGTTGCAACATTGCTTGAGGCAGGTTGAAAAATTTGATTAAAAGGAATTTTCAAACACAGGCTTTTGTTCTGCAGATTTCTAGGTATAAGGAGAGTGGGAAGAAAGTGAACCTTGTGACAGACAGGATGGCTGTGCTGTTCAGGTACCCCCTCACTTTCTGGGATGAAGACTTTTGTGTTTCTTGTGTGTTTTTCAGTTTCACATAAAGGTGAAGTCCTCCTTTGGCAGCCTCATCACCAGTCATGGGTAATACACAATGCTAGCAAATTTAGCAAGGGTGCCATTTGTATTCAGCATGACACAGTGAGTCTTGCATCCTGTTTGCTACAGGCATTGCAAAACTGTATTTAAAATGGCAGCTGGAAAATGTGGGGTTTCCAGATTGGTTTTTACACTTTTTCTGCTTTGATCTCTGGCTACCTCCAGAAGGGGGAATGGAAGATGCCCTCAATATGTTGTGTCTTTGTTTCCCAGGTGTTGCACCTGAAAGTGTCAGCACAGCTAATGCTGTCTTATTGTTTTTCTCACATGAGCAACGGCTGGGACCATGATGGTCTTTTCTTCCCTCTGTCCAAACCCAACTGTTCTCCTTGTGCAGGCACACACTGCTTAGCCAGTTCTCTGCAGCCACTCATCCAGCTTTCCCCAGTTACTGGTATGTTTTGAACAAAGACATATGAGAGGAAGTATGAGACACCACGTTAAAATGCTTCCTGCATAGTCCCCCAAAGAAAGGTCCTTCTACAAATGCTTGACATACAGATCATATTCGACCTTTGATCATCTGTCATTTTATTGTAAGAAAGCATGCCATCATTTGCCACCGTTTAAAATAGACCCAAAGGAAGTCAGGGCTTAATCTTAACCTCAAACACATTGAGCCCTGTATTTCCTATCCAGCCATACACTGTGCTATCTGGTTTCCTACACCTCAGGCCTGCTAAGTTTAGTTCCTCTCAGCCAGCTGCTGAGAAGGAAGGGAAACTGTGTTCACTGTGGATAAAGCATTTGCTGTCCACAGCTCTCCCACCCTTATGTACTAAGTGGTAGACAGCGATACAGTTTTGAGGTTTCTCAGTTTTTAAAAAAAATTATTTTGAATTCTTTTCTCTCTTAATTTGTTCTGTGGGTTCATACATTTAAGTCTTCGATGCCATGCTTTCTTGGGCTTCTCTAGGAAGAACTTGCATGCTTAGGAATAATCATTTAGCATTTACGACTATCATGTGGTTAGACCATTGCTAAATTAAACATTGGAGTGTTATGCATTAATTAATATTCTGTCAAACTCAGTGCAGTCACTCAGGTCTTTCATCTTAGAAAGTCGATAAATGAGTGGAATATATAATGTACTATACAGAAACTGAGATTGCTTCACCAGAAATCTTTATTTATCATAGAAAGTAGCTGCATAAAATAGCTGAGATAAAACTGACCTATTTTTCCTCTGTATCAGTATCATTCCTTGTCCGTTTGCTTCAGGCAAGCAGATTGGAGGAACTGACCGATTTCCTTCTTGGGGGTATTCTCAGGCCCCGCTATGAGAGCCACAGACCTGTTTCAGTAGTGTGTCTTCTGAGGACCTTAAATATTTATTAATTGTATTGCTTTCTTTTCCTCACTAATGTTTAGTAGGATTATGATAATTTTGACATAACTGCACCTGCTGGGTTATTGGGCCACATCTGGCAGCCACATGCCACAATGCACAGGTGGTTCAGCATCCATGAGCTGGAGCTGGCTTTTTGGGGAGGATTTGGCAAGCCTGTATCCTTGCTGCACAGTGATGTATTTTCCCAGTAGTAGCACACACTTCCTGGCAGAATTTGGGGTTTGGATTATTTCCAGAGCAAAACTCTTAGCAACATTGATATCTCTGTGAAACCTACAGGACTGGGAAAACTCACTCTTTGTCCCTCATGATTCTACTAAACCTTGGTTAAATTCCTTCCTTCTGTTGTGTCACACATCTCCAGCATTTCAAATCATGGAAGGGGAAAATCCTCATGATGGAAAGGATTTATACACCACTACAAGAGACAGAAGGGGCTGAACTTATTTCAGTGTTTTTTTAAAGCTGCTCTTTTGCTTTCCTACAGTTGCACACAGTTTTATCTGAGTTGTTTTGACGTTTCATCTGAGTTGTTTTGATGTTTTCATAGTCTTATATCCTTCTACCCCTGCTTGGTCATTGCTTTTGAGTGGCAGCACTCATAAATTCAATTCTGAATTTGGTATCAGGATCCACTTCTCTTGATGGCAGAGTGAATAAAAACATCCAGTTGGACCTAAAATACAGTAGACTTAGGTAGAATATAGATATGTGACAAAAAAAAGAAAGGTTAACTTCATCAAATGTAAAACAGGGTAGGAAATACTACCCTGCATTTTTATTTTAGTACATGGATGTATCTTATTTCTGCCCACCACCCATCACGTAATTACATAATTTTAAAATGGCATAATTTGTGAGCTTCAACATTCTCATTTTCAATCAGAGGCAGATTGGTCCTGATGTCTGCATACATTTTAAAAATTAATTATTTAAATGTGTGAAGGAAAAAGCAAACCACAAAGTTAGTGCAGAACGTTGTCCTAAAGATAAGGACATAAAATGCGTAGAATGGGGATATAAAGCAAACGCTTCAGAAAAAATTGTCTGGACCGTGTAATTGAATTTATGTAATCCAGTCATGGAGACAGAAGAACCTGTCAGCACTGCTGTATTAGTCTGCTCACAGATGGCTGAAAATATATTGTGAAAATACTTAGATACTAATGGCTCCAGAAAACTCCTGTAACACATCTTGGACCAGTCAGGACTAGTTAATACAAAATTCAAAGCTGAAGGCCAAAGGAGACTTTCGTGATGAGGAAGCTCCTAATACACTGAATAACCTCAGCAATTAGTTGCCAAACTTACTGTTATACTGAGAGTGGGGATATATTTGTCTAATTATTCTTGCAAGGGTGGGGATTCATAATCTGCTATCTGTCCTTCAGCTGGTGTGTGTATGTAGCTCATCTTGCTGGCTTTAACACAAAGTGCAGGAACACTCAGCCTCAGTTAGGATGGCTAAGTAGCCCAGATTAAGGAGCTTTAATAAATGCTTGCTCTAGGCCCAGCTGTGTCGGTAGAAACATCTCAGTGATGCTTCCCAGTTATAGATGATTCAGAGAACCATTTATTATACTTATGTAATTATGAAAGGTTTGTGCTGTAGGTTTGAAGTAACAACTTTGGTTTATATCAGTAATCTTAACACTTCACCTGCATTTCACTTAATAGATTCAGGAACAGACACCTCCATTCTCTGGAAAAAAAGATCAGCAGGAAAGCCTAAACCCATCCTTTTGTTTGTCATGTGTTGAGCAAATGGTGCTGACACCAGGAAATGTGCACCACTTGACACGTGCATTCTGTAAGTGCTTGGATGCAGCTAGCAGGCATCGTGTGCCGTCAGCGCTTCGCAGTGCTGACAGCACCCTGGCAGCTCGTCATGGTGGACTGAAAAGAGGATAAACGACTATATAAAGCAGATAATTACATTTTTATGTGCATAAATATGTACATTAGTGAAGACTTCAAAAAATTAGCAGCTATCACAGACTAATGTATTATTTAAGCGACTTTTTGAGCTGTAAATATATTTTAAACTATTTTAAGAATTCTGTATTTTTTTAGGATGATAGTTCAGACTTTGAAGGTACCTGTGGTGGCTCAGAGGAGCTGTGCAGGTTGACTGGCAAGTTATTACCCTTGCAACTGCTATTCCCCTTGTAACAAGAGATGAGCATGGTGTCTCCTGCCGACAAACAGAGGGGCAGTTTGGCAAACTGGAGCAGCAAGAGCAAGGAGTTATGTGATTGCCTGGAGATGTGGGGTGAGGCGAGAGAGTAAAGGAGGGAAGAGGCTGGTGATTCACAGCCCTCTAAGGAGACATATTGATGGCAGACCAAGTCTTGGAGGGAAATGCTTGGAATAGTCATGTAAGATTGCAAGCTTAGCCTTATCCAGCTCAAGTGTGGATGCACAGACAGGCTGTGCAGACTCCTTGCTGTCAGAACCAGGCTGCATTTGCACAAATGCTGTGCTGCTCGGGTTCTCTTGTAGTGAAAATACAGGTAGAGGCTGTAAATCCCCAGCACAATGTCCTGCAGCCCCCCGTGAGATAGAGCAGCCTGACCAGCTGGTGACCCCAGTGCTGGCAAAGCACCAGTCTCAGTCTGAAGGAAGGTGACCATGCAGCAAGCTGGTATAACTACAGCCCTGGCTGACAGGCTCTGGCTGAGAGGATGGACTTCCAAAACAGAGTTAGAGAAAAATCTCTGTGTATAAATACATTCCCTCAGGAGCCTTAGGAGAATGCTGAACGTGGGGTTTACAGGGACATCAGCTCCTGCCTCTGCTCTTCTGCTCATGGCCCAATTCTCACTCTTCTACCCAGGTCCTTCAGCCATTGCTTAACGGTATGAGGGGAAGAAAATGTCCATGTCAAGATGCCTTAACCATCATCTCACTATTAACATCCTCCTTGGAAACTTGCCCTGGTTGCCTAAGGCAGATGCAGGCAGGCCTCAGCAAGCCAGGGGCCTCTGCCCTGCTACGCTCTCTTCCAGTTTTACCTCTTCCTGTGACATTTGTGTTTTGGTTTGGTTGCACACTTCCTGCAGGTGGGAGTGAGCCAGGGCAGCAGACAGTTCACTGCCCTGGATGGTGTGAGGATTCACCTCTGGGACTCTGGCACTCAAGGGGGTCCTCACAGAGATCACAAGGAGTGACCCTCAGAGCTGAAAAGAACTTGGTAGAAGGTTTTTGAGACCTCCATAGGTAGTGATGCAGAACATTTCTGTGTGTACAGCATCTAGCTATCCATTAGGAGAAAAACATGAATGAACTTGGAAGCAAGGAAATATTCCTGACATTACACTGCTGAGTTACTGTGCACATTGCATGACATCTGTGCAGAGCCCTGAGTAACGGATGACTAAGTATCATCTGATTCTCTGTTAGTAAAAAGGAGGTGAATATGCATGTTTCACTGAGGAAGGAAATTATGAAACTGGGGCAAAATACTTGGAAAGAACTGCATTTCAAACGCCCTTTTTCCTTCCCAGGGTAAAGCAGATGCTGCTAGCAACTTCAGGTGGGGTTGGGAAAAGCCAAAATTGTAAGGAAGCAGTCTTTTGCTTTTAAGTCTTTTTGAGTTATGATAGTGAGGGATAGAAATTTCATTGTGTATGTTTTCAGTGTAAAGCTATGGAGCAGGCAGATTTCCTTCTGCCTTTAATAAGAATTGGGTAATACAGACACATGCCCAGCTGTGCTCTGAATTTAGAAATCAAGCATTGCTTTCAGCAATGACTTTCTTAAAAAATTGATTTTCTTAATATAAATCATCTTCTAAGGTGACCTTGGGTGAGGCAAATCAATACAGGACTGCTGAAAGCAGCACTTGCTCTCAGCAGAAATACTGACGCCAGAGTCAGGCAGCCCCAGCCAACCCCTGCCCCATGGCAGCCCTGCTACACCTGACCGTGGCCTCTTGTCCTGGCCCTGGGGACCTCCCAGCCCTGTCACATGCAAGAGTAGGTAATATGGAGGGTGGCTTGAACTCCTGGAGGTCCTTGGGTTGCAGCAAAGCAGCAGGCTCTCAGGGAGACACTGCAGATCTTCAGCTTGCTGGGCTGGTCTGTGAGATGGGCTCACTGAGATCCTCTGAGCAGGAATAATGGTCTTCAATTAGTCTGTAGCATCTCTGGGATCCAAGGTGGTGCAGACTGAGCAGTCTGGCTGTGGCAATGCAGTGAGCATGATGCATAGTTATCACTCACTAAAGGTTTCTATTATTTTAAAGATGTGCAGGGAGAAGTTACTACTCTAATGCTATCATGTACGTATTTGCAGGCTTATCGTCCTTATGGCTTCAAATATTCCTGCACAGGAAATAACAGAAATGCAAAAGAACACAAGAAACTCAATAGCCTGTGCATCACTGTAGTTTCCATTATTTCCTAGATTTGACTACCTCAGAAATACTGCAGGAAGTGCTTTTTCTTGCGGTATTTTTGCTTCCTCTCCCAGAAGAGTGGAAGCATTACACAATGACATGTGAAAATGAGAGAGGAATCCATGCTGCCAGTGGGTTGGGTCATGAGAGCACTGGATTTCTGCTTTCCGTGGCTGTTCCCATCTCAGCAGTGGAGGGCTGAGGCCTGAGGGCTGGTACGGCAGCACTTGCCAGCTCTCAGCAGCCAGGAATGCCTGGTCCTCTCTGGGGAGGGTGGGCTGTGGGCAGGCACAGAGGTGCCATGAGGGCACTGGGATCACCTCTCTCCTCATTACTCTATGTTTGCAGAGAAGCTGATCAACCTGAGGTGTTTCTTTGCAGCTTTAGGTCAATTTTTATTCTCAGTAAATCTGCCTAACACTCACATACAGCTTAATAAACACTCAGGAGGTTGAGCCAGTTCCTTGTGTGTACTTCATTGTTTTGACACATTTTGAGATCTCATTTAGAGATGTGAAATGCCTACAATGTTCCTCCAGCCAGGCTGCACCCTGGCCAGTCAGCATTCACTCTGGTGAGCCAGAGTATATGCATTAAATCCTGCATTAAAACTCTGCTGATAACATTGTGCTTATTGAATAATACAAACATTTTTCCTGTTTGCCAACCAGTGGGGATCCCTAGTACACACTGGGGAAGCATGAACTATAAAAGCCTCTTTTCTTTTTTAATTAGGCCGTATCTAATTAAAATTATTGCCTGCCATTACTAGCATTTATAAAGTATTTTCCAACCCAGCATGACTCATGGGGCTATATGGAGACAGATTGCACTGCAGTCTATTTGGGATGTTGTGCCTGTGCTGTGCAATCGTTCTTTATCATCACAGGCAGGCAGTGTTTGTTCGAATTATTATTCTGTGTGTAGTGCCAGCCATCCAGGCCTCCACAGTTCTTTTTATAAATTCACTGATTAGCCTATTTTGAATACAAAATATGGATTTGAGATCCAGCTTGGGGCTCTGAACAGACAAATCATTTGAAGGAAGACTGTCCCTAGAAGTCACTGATGGGGAATTTAACAGCTCAAGATGCCAGGCTAGCTCAGGAGTCAGCTATTGCAAATGATGTGGAAATACCAGCAGTCTTTCTATGAACCCATGTGGGAATGGGAACCATCACATGTGCTTTGAGCAGCCTGCTCAGGCTTGGCCCATGAGGAGTGACTGTTTTGTAGGGAAGGAAAGATCCTGGCAATGGGATGGCATAGGCTGCTATAGGCAACCCAAGTAAAACCAGGGTTAGCCAGCAACACTCGCTGGGGTAGAGCCAGCTGTTCCTCCAAAGAGAGAGCAACCAAGAGCCCACACGGAGAGATGGGAAGAGGCCGTGACGGGCAGAGGTTTTGCCTACATTTACCTGAAGAACAAAAGCGTGTCTGAAGAGGGCATGGGGTGTGGTTGAGAATGGATGGGGGAAATGGACTGGGAGGGAACCGCGCCCAGAAGGAACTGGGCCAGCTGGTTTGTGCAGGGCAGGAGCAGTCTGCAGGCTCAGTGGTGAGGGATGGATGCTGTTGTGGGGCAAGGGGACACTTGGGGCTTAGGGAAGTGCAGGGAGCTGCTCACAGAGCTGAGAGTGGCTGCTTCAGGCCAGGCAGTAGTGCTTGGAATGATTATGCTGGTTTGGCAGGATCTTGGCTGGAAGCATGCAAAGTAATGCAGCACATGGAACCCCCAAACTTACAGGCTGAGAGCTGATTCCCAGGTGTAGAGGAAGACTGCGGGTTTGTAGGCTACAGGGTTTAGAGCAGCAGCTCAAAGGGGTCAGACATCCTCCACTCAGGAGGTGTGTCTGCACTGGAAGGATGCAAGGAGTGAAGCAGAGTAACCCCCGTGAGAGTCCGTGCTCCTGAGGAGAGGCAGGCAGGAAGCAGTGCTTCTGCTGAGGGATGTGCAGGGCTGCTCTCCTTTCCTGCCCTCCACAGCCCCTGCTTTGTGCCCTCCACCCCACCCTCCAGCTCCCTCAGGTTGGGTTCGAATTGTGGTGCAGATGTGAGGGATGAGAAGAGGGCGAGGAGATGGGAACAGGGTGCTGAGTGAGAGCACACAATGGCAGTGCAGCCACTGGTAGAGCAACTGAAAGTAAAAGGCTCAGCTCCACAATCACAGTGTGTATGGGTGAGCTGAAGCCGTTGCTGTGTTAGTATAAGGTTTACAGTCATATTTCAGCTCTTTTTCTCTTTCTGTGGTATATTTTTCCTCCAAGTGTTATTACAGTGCTTGAAACATAGGTGTGATGCTATTATTGTCTTTCCTTTAGGTCAGTTCATCCCAAGTAAGACATGACAAGACATGGAATTTAGCTAAAATTAAAGTCTTACCATATAAATTTAAGTTTTTAGTATAGGCTTGCCCATCTGAGATTATACCAGCTTTATTCTGAATACTGTACCTAATACGAAATAAGATGTAATACCTGCTCTGTGAGCTGATAATCTAAAAGGCAGGGCCTTTAGAAAGAAAAGGTAATATTTTTAGTTTTATTTTACAGGTGAGGAACTGGGACACACAGGCTCAAATTACTCTCATGTCATGCAGACTAGGAATTAACATGTGTTTTGAATTTCTAGATTCATCTTAACCACAAAACCAAATTTTCTCTTTGAGTAGAGATGGTTTGTTCTGGATTTTAAAACATTTCTTATATGGAGTGCTAAAATAATTTAAAGACCTTGCTGTGCTATGGTTGCTCCCTTGACACTTGGACAACTACTTTTATGTCTGCAGCATTTTCTTCTCCCACTGTGGATCAAAATATAAATCTTCTTACCTTGTGCAAGACTGTCTTTGCTACGAGTACTTCTTTTCTTCACTGTACCTTGAAGAACACTTGTGTGCATCATCCAGTATGAGCTTTGCACTATTTCTGGTGTTACAACAACAACAATAAAACCTCCTGGCACTCTTTCCCACAGATAAACAGCAAAGGTGGTAATTAATGAGAATACAGTTATTCATCAACTGCCACTCAATTGGCTTTTATAGGTCTTTTATTTTTCTTTAATGATATGTAGAGAAAGAAGACGCTGAGGTTGTGCATGGGACAGGGCTGGTTGTTGCCATGTAACAGGGATGAGCTTTGGACTCACGTTTTCCTGCTGTAGAACACAAAAAGAGTCAGTGAGCTAACATCCAGGTTAGGTCCTGCTGCCATGACTGGCAGGTTGGTTTTTGCCTCCATGTTGCTGCTGGAGCTGACTTTTTTCTGAGCTGCTGCTGAGCCATTTGGATTACCATGATCACATTCTGCTGGGAGCCTGATTTGCCTTCAAATTTAGGCCTTGCACCTCGAGAATTGAAGGCAGCATCTTGGGCGGATTTTCTTAGGGGCAGCTGTTTTTACCAGCAGAAGGCACTGGGTTAGACTGCCTGGATCACAGTGCCCATCAACAATTTGTTTTTCATTTCTTAATGCAACAGTATTATTCCAGATGCCTGAACTTCTCACAGGAAAAGCACTGGCAGGAGGATGCTAAAATTAATTTAGAGGGATAACAAGTTTATACTTGTTTCTTCTGCTCTTTCCCCTGCATGGCTCTAAGAGGCAGGAAATTAAGGGAGACCAACCTTCAGGCTGGGCTGCAAAGGTCACTTGCCTCTGTACACCTCACAAAACCACGCTCGGTCACTTGCGTCTTTACACCTCACAAAACCACGCTCCCTCACACCCCAATCAGCACTTACCCTCCATTGCCTGTGCGGTGTCTGGGTTTGCTTTCCTTCCTGAGCTGAACATGTGAGTTTGAGAGCTCACAAACCAAAGCACAGAAGAAGAATGGGAAACTTGCCTGTTTGGTTGCATCTGGTTTCACCGGTTTGAAGCCACCCTGAAAAGAGTTTTCAGCCTGAAACAGCACCTTATAGCAGAGGAGTTGCTTTTCAGTGCCATTGAACACAAAATGGTTGCAGGTCTTTGGAATCACATCTCCTCCAGCTCTGGTCTTCCCTGGCACCACCAGCAAGATGGGCCTGCTTTAGATCACCTGGGCTTTGGCCAAAACCATCTCTGTCTGAAAGGGAAATACTGCCAGAGCAGTTAAATTTAGCCTTATTAATTATTCCTGGCAGCTCACGCAGCGCAAATTAAACAAGGATTTAATTCCCCAATGATTTTAGCAAAATTTTCACTTTCACTCTTTTTTAAGTGCTAAATATGCAATCTGTCTATTAGAAGATGGTCGCTTCCCCAAATAGTTTAAATGAAGGTTACTTCATGAATGAAAAGAAAGGGTTTCTTTACTGTCAGAAACTATTAGTATATGTGCTTTTAGCTTGTCTTTTTTATTCGCTGTACTATGCTACTTCTTGCTTGGTTGCTTTTGTTTGCCTACTCTCAGACTCTGGAGACCCATTAACCCTAGATTTCTACTTGTCAGACTCAGTGTAAGAAAAAATGGGGGGGGGGGGTTTGTGGGGGTTTTTTGTTTGTTTTCTAAAGAATACAGCCAGACCACAGGCAGGTATTGTTGTGTAACCACTCATTAGAATGGCACCAGGAGCAGCACAGCAATTTGAATGCCTGTAAGGTAACAGGAGCTTATCCCCAGGTGCAGGACTGCCCTGGCTGGCCCTGAACCCTGCCAGGAGGTGTGTGAGAAGCAGTGTAGCCCTGCAAACCTGCTCAGCAGCAGAGCTGTGTTGTCGCCTTGTCCTAGTGTGTGCTGCATGGACTCCTGCTGTGTGCCAGCCTCACCCCCTGGGCGAGGGCAGGAGCTGTCCCAGCCATATGTCCAGGCACAAGGCTTCTTCTGGGGGTGAAAAATGGGTGAGCGGCATTTCTATGGTGGACTTTTCTATTATAGTCCCCGCTCTCCAGGGATCTGCTGGCTGTGATGCTGGGATTTGCAAACGTGCTCTGGAGACATCAAACATATGGGGTATTACAGACACCCAATACTTTGATGGTTAAGGAAACTGCTCCTTCCCTGCACTAAGGTTTATATCATAATTGCATTAATAGTTGTAATAGCTTGGTGGGTGTAACTGTGAATTGGATATAAACTTGTGTGTCCTATGAATAGGTAAAGCATGTAGTATGTGCTGAAAGACAGAAGCAGATGTTTCACATTGCTTAATAAACACACTCCCAAGCTGTCACTTCATCCTCAACATGGGCCACAAGAGAATCAAAGTATAACATTGGTTTGTAAACATGATCAGGTGTGAGTCAGCAAAAGGAAAGATGTGCAGTATGAAATGATAAATTGCATGTTTATATGATCAGCTATCATAATAGAGTAGGGCCTGGGAAGAATTTTAGCTAAAAAAATTAATCACAGTATCTTAAAGAGGAGCATCATGCCCTCTATTTAGTTCAGGCTCCTAGGTTATTTCTCTGTGGAAAGCATACAAATGTAACACTCATTTCCTTTGTAGTCACACCTGCAGCCCCTTGTTCTACAGTTTCTGATGGTAACATGAAGTAAGAGCTGGTATCATCCAAGAAGCTCTTCCTTTAACTTCATCAGTAGTTTAATTTAAATATCCAGAAGTGCTCACAATGACAGTAAAAGTAATTATCTCCCTAAATTCCGAGTGTTTGAAGCACTCCTTTATCAAAGCAGCTGATTCTCTGCTGATAGGCATTTTGTGTAGCTGTGCTTGTGTGGAGGCTGCGTACTGCTCTGCTTTGGCAACCTGTTAGGTGTCCAGCAGTACCAGAGGGATGTGCTTTTAGGATCAGAAAGGGCAGGAATCACATCCTGAGAAGTTGTAGCTCTTGCTTTGAAACATTAACTTTGGCAAGTTAGAATGGACAAAAAACCCCACTTGTCTTTTCACACAGTTCTTTAAAACTATGCGAGTTCAACAAGGAGAAAGAACAGCTTTTAGCTGTAGTCTCCTTCAGCAGTTCCTAGCACTGTAGCTGAAATTTTCATGTGGAGCTTGTTGTTGTTGTCTGCAACATTTGGTTGGAAGTTATTGCCTGAACTTGTTACTGTTGTTGCAACTGAATTAATGGGCTTTTAGAGCTGGAGACAGCACCAAGAAAAGGGAAAGTGATCCCCATTTCATACCCAACATTATACTTGGCAGGGCCAAAAAATGCCAGAAACGTACCGAATGCAGAGGATGAGCAAAGGCTGGAAACAGGTCGTCGCTCACTCTTCAGGTAGATCACGTGTCAAAGATGCAGTTGGCTGGAGTGCAAAGAGGACAAAAGCATCCCTGGTTCCCCTGCCAATTCAGCCGAGAAAAGGTGCTTTCACACACCAGTAAAGCTGTCTGTGCCCCAAGAGATGATGGACAAATCCTAATCTCTGACCTCATTGCCTGGCCTTGCCTTTAAATATTTTCAATTTTCATTTTTTCCTTTTCATTAGAATAATTATTTTAGTTTTTGACTATCCAAATGGCATCTTTCTTGAATGACATACACTTGTGTGACACTTCAAAGGCTTGTTCCTCCATTGCCATTTTCAGATGTTTCTGTGCCTTTTGATTTTGGAGAAGTCCTGGGCTGGTCCTTGCTCTTTCATTTTTAAATAAGTGCCTGGTTGTTGTCATCCATTGTGTTTAGAACTCAAGGTCAGTGCTGCTAAAGTGAGATCACTGATCAGTGAACACTGATTGTCTTCAAGACAGCGCTCACGTTACTGAGGATCTCATACTAGCAGTGTTCTTGGGCATGAACTGTGGTCACTACAAGGATTCAAATAATCTTTATTTTCAGTATTAATTTTGTTTCATAAATAAAGGTCTTTCCTGTGACAACCCCGTAAAGCCAAAGAAGACTTACTGTGAGCTCGCATGACAAAAGCCAGGATTATTGCAGAAACATACACAAAGTGCAGTGCGGAGGGACCATGTTAGCTCCCAGTGTAATTCTGGCCTCTGCAGCTTGGTCTGGAGCAAAACTTGGCTTGACCTTGTATCCAGCAAGTTTGTTTATTCCTGGGATGTAGGGCCTGGCTGGCCATGCCCGTCCCAGGAATGGTGCAAGAGCCTCCAGGCAAGGTGCAGCAGACATCCTGCCTAGGAATACCCGATGCTCAGAAACATTGTCTTTAAAAAGAGAGTCTTAAACTTGCAGCAGCATTACATTAGCTGCTATTCCTTATTGGAAAGTTGAAGACAAACAACCTATAAGAAATAGCTCAGTGTTTCTGCAAGACTGATACAGCTGGTTTACAGCAGCATTCTTCAGAGTAATCTGTATCAGATGTCTTGTTTGCCTGGCTGTGTCTTGCAAGGGGCTGCAGATTGTCAGCTTTGGGATTTCTCTTGAAAGAGTTTGCTGTGATCGTAGGGCATCAGAAAACCCCTTTTTTTTTCTGTAGAAAGATGAGGAGATTTGGCAAATACTGAATAGCATGATCAAACAATTTACAAGTCTGACTTTGAGTTTGTTTCCTTTCCCTGAGCTATTTATGCAGCACACGTTTGAAGGCAAGCTGTGAGTATTATACAAAGAAATCTGCTAGCATGCAATCTCCAAGAAGAGATTTGAGATTTAATTGCAGGCAGGATCTGGATCACAGGAGCTAATAGCAAGAGCTGTTTACACTACTCTGACAGCCATTCTAAAAATTTAGTGCGTTTAATGCTTGTATTTCTGTACTCCGTTTCTGCTGTGGTGAAGGGCAGTTGCATGCATGGACTGACTGAATGAAATGCCCACTGATGTGAAACCATGTTTTGTCATTAATTGCAGAAGCTAAGGTGAATGTAAGAGGGAACATGGAAGCTTCATCTCACCCACCAGTGCTTATTGCCATAAACCAGTGATGGATGTTGTTCCGCTGGTGAGCTCTGGTGAACTGGCTGTTCTCCTGTGAATGCCCCAGGACTCTGGAGTCTTGCCTCAGAGCTGAGAGGCAGCAGAGAGAGGAGAAAAAGGTCTGGTTTCCATCTGCCCACCCTGCATGGACATGAGTGAATTAACTTCTCTTTCTTTAGTAATAAACTTTTAATGTAGCAAGAGCATGAGCTCAGTGCAGTATCCTGGGCTACACCACTGAGTTCAGGTAGTCCAGCCAACTCACCAGAAGTGAACAATTGTGGCTCTTGCCTTCTTTTCCATTTTTGCACTGCAAATGGTGCCTTTCCTCCAGCTACCACAGCCATCCCTTACTGGTGAGGAAAAGTAGTAATGCCCTGTTTTTAAAAAACAATAGCTTTACTGAAACACTCCTTAGCTGTGATCTCAACATGGTAAAGAAATGCAAGCAGTCCACACCACTCCATCACTCATCAATAGTTTCATCTTTTCCCAGAAAATAGCTAGATTCCCTAAGATCCTGAGGGCTGTAGCTGACAGGGATGCAAGCTCTGGCAGCAGGGGAGAGCCAGAGGACGATTCAAGGTATTACACAGGCTCTGCTGAACTGGTAAGTCCCTGCTCTATCTGCAGCATGTGGTTCTGAGGGTTTGCCTTCCCTCCCTGTGGAGACAGAGGTAACTTTTGGGTCTTAAATCTCCGAGTACACACAGAATTTGACAACTGCTTTGGATTCCTGTTAGTGCTGGGCTTGCACAAACCCAGTACTTTGTGACAAATACTGAAGCTAAATGCATTCATTAAGAAAAAGTATGAAGTGGCTGCTTTCCCCTCTGCTCATGGTCTCCTTGGGCTGGCACTGCTGTCAGGTCAACCTGCTGGCTTCAAATGTCCTTTCATGACCTGCCCCACCACTTTGTCCACATCAGAGTCTTTCAGCTTATGATAAGTTACGGCATAATCTCTTGTGCCTTTCTCTGACCACCTCCTTTTCTTCTCATTTTTTACACCTTCTTTATCTCACCTTCTCATTTTTTAATTTTTTTCTGTCTTCCTAGGCTCCCAGATCCTCTTCTGTTATGAAATACATGCAAGAAGATCATGGCAATAGCTCATGGCAGTTGTTATGGTAAGAAACTCTAAATATTAGGATACTATCCCTGAAATTAGAGCTGGTTGCATTATCTATTTTTTTAGTTCAGGTGTATTTGAATGTTTCCAGTGAATGGAAATACTTGAAAATAGAATTCTTTCTGAGAAAATTACCCTTTGTCCTGGTGTAAACCAGCAGAAGGGTACAATTCATTGAAGAGGGAGAACTCAGCATATGGCATGAGTATGTGGCTCAAGTCAATGGCAAGACTTCAACTGCCTTCGGTGGAGTCAGGATTTCTCTAATAAGGGGAGGCTGCACTGCTAGATTGAACTGCCTTCATTACTGTCACTGGAAGCTCTGCTTGATTAGACACAACAGAATTTGTTCTGTGGAAGAAGTTCAGGAGAGGGAGAGAACACAATGGAAATCAGCCCTGGAAAAAAATCTGATTGTAAGAGGTGACTTGAGCTCATACACATGAGGCCTCATTAAAGGGAGACTGTTCAGTCACACAGTTGCAGTGGCTATAATTGGGAAGGAGTTTTTAATTAATTATTCAGCAGAAGGGAGATCTATATTTTGCCTCAAACGGACACTTTTTACCATCTGCTTAAAACATAACTGTCTCCTAACAACTATTATCCACATGGGCTTTTTCTCCTTTTTTAGAGTAATCATTATGCTGAGCTTCCAGATTGTTTAAGGTGTCTGAGGTCCAAGTATGAGCATGCTGTTACAAATAGCTGATACTTAAAATTGCTATTCATTTTCATACGTTTGACTGGCAGCTAATTAGTACATTTGTTTTTCTCAGTTGTAATTGTGATCCAGCAGTGGCCTTGCTAACTGTTATATCTGAGTTTAACTGCAGTCCTGTAATCCCAGCAGGCTCATTTTGAAAGGGCATAGTGACTCAAATTCATGTGTAGTATAACTATTGAAATTAGCACTTTTCACCAGGGATGAATTTATCTCAGTCTCTACAAGTGCCTTGGACACGTACAGAGGGTTGCTAGCAGTGAGCCCTGAACATGAAATGAGCAACCAGACCCTAACTGCTTGCTTCGAAGGTGTCACTTAAACGAGATTTTCTGTTTGTTCCCCGCCAGGCATCCCACCTCCACTCTTAGGGAAAAAACACAAACCAAACTCCTCCAAAAAACTACATGTGCTGTCTGGGGTCTTTGAAGGGAACCAGATTTATGCTAAACTCCATGAACAAAGCATCCTGAAAATAGAAGTTCAGACATTTGCTTTCATGGGTACCTGAATTCCAAAACAAATATAAACAAACACTTCTTATGTGCCAAGAAATATTGTAAAAGTAGTTAATGGTAAATTAAACAGAAATTTGTGGCTCTTGTATGGCGAGTGTTGCAGCAGAGGACTGTCATCTTCTTCAGTCCTGCATTTTTAGGGTGCTGCTGAGAAATGTGCATCCAAAGGGCCAATATGGCTCTGTAGTTGGCTAATCCCTCATTACTCCGAATGCCATCCCACAGTGGGAAACCAAGACAACGTCTAGGCTGTCTTCAGAATAGAACCCTGCATAACTGGAGGCTGACCTCTGCTGAGCTCTGTTCCTAGAAGCTTGTGCTGGCTGGCTGGGGACCTGGAGCTGGTGGAGCAGGCAGTGAGGAGCCGTGGCCCCGCGCGGGCACATGGGCAGGTGGCTGCAGGCTGTGCTGCACAGCTCCCACCCAAGAGTGCCGAAGGACACCTTTTCAAGAAGAGGCAAAAGGCCATGCCAAACATTTCCAGTGTCGTTCTTATCTAGACGGGGGACTTGCTTAGATCTATACAACTCAATGTTTGCCACAATCTCATTTTGGGGATAATGGTGGTATATGGGCCATATATTGGAAATAATTATTTAATTGTAGAGCAAAAGGACACTGTAAGAGTATCGTTGTGCATATACTTTTGTATCAATTTTGTATGCTTTTAAAATCCATTCTGTATTCTTTCCCCTTACGTAAGTGAAGTTGTAAGTTCTCTCTCATCCTTGCAGATTGGGCTGGAATTCTGAGCTATGGGTTGAGACCTCATTATCAGACATTGCCATGCAAGGCAGTGCTTGCTTAGCCAGCCAAACAGCAGCTGAATTGCACCTTATCAGCTGTGCTCAAACAGCGCATTTCAACACCCGGGTGGCTGAAACGTGCTTCTTTTCAGATGCCTTTTCAGATTCATGGCAGACTATTTGCATATGCACCACCTCCAAACAAGAGCTCCCGAGTGACTGCTGTCCATAGTTCTGCTGTCTCCAGCGGCAGGGAATGAATGTCACAGCTGGTGGAGTTAAAGGCATCGATTATCAGTGTAGTACCAATCATTCTTCGTAATTCTGGATTACTACAAATCCTTGTATTATTGCATTTGTAATACATAAAGTGTTTGAGGGAAAAAACCAAACCCCTTTATTTTCATATGAGGATGATGTTAACAAACTAGCAGGGGAGGTAAATTTGTAGAAACCATGCCAATCACAAAACACTCCAAGAACAGCTTTCAGACAAGTTTAACCTATCTTGTATTTACTAAGCCACCCAGCAGGAAAGCTCTGTAAGCCCACATGAATTCTGTCCGAGGAGGTTTGGTTTAGCATAACTGGGTGCCAGTGCAGTTAAGCTCTGGCTGAGACACCTGGGAGCCATTAGCTTCCCGAAGACTAAAGACTGGCTTTTGGGAATGGCTGATGATTTGCTTCGCGTCACTTCCTCAGGTGTTCTGCATACCTCCGGGGCTTCTTAGTGGCCAGCCCGGTGCTCGGTCTTCCTGCCTGCTCAGCGTTGTACCTGCTCCAGGGACTGCAAGCCAGTACAGCTTTTTTGCTGCCAGACCTTTGCCTGGCCCTTGCCTACACTTCGTCTACCCTTTGCTACCTCCCTGGGAACAAGAGAAGTAAGAGCGAACAAATTAAACTCTCTAATTCCACCTGCATTCATTTATACATTCTATCTGTAAACCCAGCGAAGGAGGCAATATAACGCAGCTATTTGGGAACTGAATTGATAGGAACAACTCTCCTTGGAGCAAGGAAAAATATCTTTTTTGTGATTGCAGCATCAGATTCTGCTCCAGTTCATGCTGAGAGGATTTGCTGGGGATGAATTTGTGCTGCTCATACTTGTGTCTTTCTAATACTGGTATGTTTTTATTCCTTTAAAAAACACACTTCACGTCAGTTTATCTAATTTGGATCTGAAACCTTTTGATGTCATATAAGCATTTATTGCCATTCAAATTGTGCTGGAGGTATCGACATTTTCAGGCTGTTTTATAAAGTGGCCTTTTACACAGGGTGGGGGAAGTGCTGTAGTGTGGTACACAGGTGGTTTAATTTCAGCTTTGTTTTCTTTGGTTGAACCTTGTGTACAAGTTGCAGTGATTTAAGAAGGTCTGACTACAGGAAACATGGAAGAATAAAAATGGGAGGCAAGTTAAGTGATGTTTGGACACTGAATTTTCTCTCACTTTTGCCTATTAAATCACTTCTTTAGCAGACATCTCTGCTATGCCTGTGGGTAGTTAGATCTTTGGCTTACTGGACTGAAGTCCATATTACCTTCAAAAGCTCTTTAAGGCAAGTTGTGTTTGTTTTCATTGTGCTTTTAGTGCAGCCTGCATCCTAACAGAGAGTATCGCTTTACTGTTGCATGCCAGAAATAAATTTTTACTTCTTCAGAGAGCTGTTTTCTGGTAATCCCTCACTTTCTTGAGGGTGAGATGGTGGCCCACAGAACAAAAAACAAGTTCACAGATAGGCCAGAGTTAACTGTAGGACTTTTTGCAGGTGGATCTTCACTTCTATTTTAGTCCTGGTATAGAATTTTTAAAAAATGGAGAGAGGGTGAAATAGTTTTACAACTTGGGTTTGTCACATGGACCACTGACCTCAGCTCATATAAACCTAAGACGTAAATGCACCTTGCTACTAAAGCAACTTCTGTCTTCTCCACGGCAGTTTTATAATCTTTTAAGATGTAACATACCTGTAAATGAACCCCTGAGCAACATCTCAGTGTGGCTCTTTGTCTTTATTCAGATATTATGAAGTCCACTTTCCACTGCTGCACAAAGAGGGGCAGCTAATGAGGGACATACTTCTCGTGTGTACCACTGGGTACTTTCATGGGATGGGTAAATCTGAAGTGCCTTAAATTGGCACACATCTACCACTATTTCTAATATAGCGAGAGCAGTGTAATTAATTTCTAACATTAATCTGTATAGCAGATCTGAATTTAAATATTTTTGTTTCTAAATCGTTATTTCTCTCCAATAGTTTTATCTCAAGAGCAGTATTTCTTAACCAGGTCTGGTGAAGTTCTAGTATCAGCATAGTGGATGGGAGATGATGTCTTAAGATAGAGGATAATTTTTGTCTGTCAGCGTATTGTCTGTGGTTGATTTAGGACACTACTGGTCATATTAGCAAGGTCTCTGATTTGGATGCACAGCCTTATGACCCAGGTTACTGCCAGCTGTAGATACCACTGACTTCGCCTTGAAATGAGGATTCCAGACAGTAAAATTCAAGATTTAGTATGAGATGTGTTCGGGGGTTTTTTTCAGAATAAATGTTCTTGGCACCTGGGGGAGCAAGGTCTCACACCATATCTAAAACTAAGCCTGCAGAAATGGAAGTATACAACTTTTAGAGGACATCTGAGGATTTCTGTCCCGAGCTTATAATGGTTTATTCCAAACTGAAGATGAAGGTTCCGTGGCCCCTATTACTTTCATTTAGCATGGTTGTCTGTGCTGCTGCAAATTCAATCCCAATGGCCTGAATAAAGAGCCCCGTTATCTCTTAAATCTCTGCTGATTTGCAGTCGAGTGTTGGCCCAGCCTCATTAGACAAATAATACCCAGGTACACTCACTTATAAAAGGTTTAAAAAAAGTAGGTAGCAGAATGTTCTGAAATATTTATGTTCTTTATTCTTGAGGTGAGACAAGTATGTGTAACTTTAGAGATGAAGCTTCACTGCCTACTGAGTGCTTAGAAATATTTTGCCTGCTGAGTTCTCTAAAAATAAATTCGAATGTTCTGTTGTTAAAATTATTAATATTTTTGACTTGTAAGCATAAAAGGAAACTTTCATTTACTGAACTTAGATTAGTATGTAAATACAGATTAAACATTGTAAATGGAAAACTGGAACAGTGTCTCAGAGATTCTATGTGACTGCCCTATTTATTTTAGCAGTTAGCACAGCATGAGACTAGAGGCGGCTAGTAAATTGCACCTTTAGGATATGAAAAATTCAATTGCCTAATAGCAGTAATTTTAAAATAAATATTCTATTAGTAATAGAGTTAGAAACATTAGTCCAGATATTCTTTCACTGTTTGAGTAGATATTTAATGAATGGGACTTTTCAGTTTTTCCAAACTTTAGGTAGAGACTTTTTATTTTAATGTGAAGTTTTTTCTTGGTTTTCTGTATATTCAGACTTCATCCAGTGCACAGTGTTTCCCATAAGTGCCACACTTTCAGCAACTGATCCCTTTTTGCATGCAGGAAAATCTTTCTGGATTCTTGGTTCTGGGTATTGAATAGGCTATGAAAAAACATTAAAAAATTCTTTTCCTTGCTTTAGGGCTTACTTGTGCCAATTTCTAGCTTTTCCTATCTTGGTTATATGCACTTGAACACCTTGACTTCTGATAAAAATACCACTTTCTTGTCAGCTGAGACCACAAAATTATTTTTGTCAGTATCTCTTTTCCTTCTGTCTTGAGGGAAGAGGGGAGTTTTTTCTATCCTGTAATCTGATTTGGGTTTGCCTTGAAATTGTCATCAGGCTGTTGAAGACAACCTGTGGAAGATGAGAAATGGAGATGAACTGGGGGAAAGGAGTAAAAAACAGGAGGATGGTTACTATTTTATTTACTGTTTCAAGTTGCTTGGATTCTTAAGAAGTCAGTCTTTTTGGTATTTTGGTTAAAATACGTAAAGTAGTACAGGACAATTTCCTTTCTTTTGCCTTCCTATAAATGTTTTCCTTATCATAAATGCCATTGCTTCCTGCTGGCAGGAGGTGAGTGGCTGCCTGAGTCTGGCTTCCCTTTTTGTTCAGCACAAACAGGTGGCACATCAACAGCTTTCTCCTTTTGTATGAATGGTTTTTAGAAAGCTGAAACTTGGCCTTCTGGATATCAAATATCCTATTTTAGGAATTTAACATAGGATTCTGGACAGAAAACTGGGACAAATTTCTGTTAACTTCAATAAAAAGGAGGTTTTTGTCAGGAGAGGTGAGCCCATGCCTACAACTCCTAAGATGATTATTCGGTAGTTAGTTGTTAGAGATAGGCAGTCTCTTACCTGCTTTAATGTCTTATTTTCACATTGGCTAGTCTGGGTGGATTTTCCCTTGCAGCATCACTGATTTCTCAAATGCTCAGATGCATTTTATGTATTCAGGCAATTTTTTACTGAAAACAGTGTCTTGGTGTTCATTTGGTGTGTTAGCATTTAGAATTCCTTTCCATTTATAACTACCTATACATTGATATATCTCTCTGCATCTTCCAGGTCTTTACCGAAAACTAAATTCAATACTGAGCTCCACACATCCTCCTACTTTATTTCCTTTGTATAGTTTTTGTTTACAGTGCTTCATTTAGATTTCAGGTCAGTTCTTTATAACTCCTTCCATGCTACCTTGCAGCAGTTATTTCAAGTAAAACATAATGCTTTGCTGAAATTCAGGTGGTACTGTAGTATAAGACAGTAACACAAACACATTATTAATAAGAATCAAGTAAAAGTAGCGCTGCTTTTTCACTTTCTGCTGCAAAATTCCCAACGTAGTTCTGAAACTGGAGCCTGTAGCTATAGGGTACAGCCAGATGCATCTGAGAGATCTTGATCCATGCTGATATTCATGTGCAGCAGCAGCCAGAAATTACTAAAGAATTCTGGTCAGCCATCTTACCCTCATTTACTTGTACTGCAAGAGAAGCAGGCTCCTTATGAAATCCTGGACTATGGCCACCTGCCTGCTATTCCCATCCAGCCAAAAGGAAAGAGGCTCAAGGGAGGCTTCTGGCTAGGAGCGGTGGTAGTTCAATGTATATCCAAATGTGAGGAAGATACAAATGGCCAAGACACAAGACTGCGTGTTCTTGCTTGCAGATGATGTGTAACTCAATTTTTTTACTGGTATAATTGAGTGGGTCTACCTGGGACAAGAGCCCTGAGCATGAGAGCATGGGTGGCTCAGCCAAGACTTTAGTGGGCCTTTGGTATCCATGAATGAGGGCAATTCTTTGCTTGTGCTTGCACCCCTTTCTGCCTGTAGCATTTAAAAATGCACTCAAAAGCAATCACCAGAAGGCAGGAAAACTTTAAGCACCAGAACTGATGAATCCATTAGTAAAGAAGGGAGGAAGTAGGAAAAGGAAATGAGGAATGATGCATTTTGGGAAGACAGCTACCATTTTGTTATCCTTGTTGGTACCTTGCACAAAGTGGGTTTGTGCCTGGGGCTCAAGGCCCTAGGCACTGTTGTATCTCCAAGAGTAATTGAAGGAGAGGGGATGTGCGTACATATATTGGTTTATTATTTTTTGTATTTCATTTATTAATTTTCCCCAAGCTGAGCAACACAAGTAGTTTAAATGCAGCAACTGTGGTGACACCAGGAGGTAATTATTTCAGGAAGCTTGCAAATGTGCCCTTATTAAACAAATTGAGGTGGGTTGTTTTTGTTTGTTTTAAGTAAAGCAACAAGAAAGGAATTGGAAAGTTGCCGCCTTCCTAGGATGCAGTACAGGACACAAGTAAAGAAAAAAATTTATGATTGTGTCCCCAGTAAGGAGACAACTGTCTCCTGCAAGGAGAGAAAAACCATGCAAAAGCTTGGTTTTTTGTGTGCCTTTTGAGGAATAATTCTCCTTCAGACTTGCTGTTCTTTTAATATGTATTTCCTTTTTTGTTTTCATGACGCTGCTTTGCAGTATTTTGGAAGGGGAATGTACGTCTGAAAGGTTTTCTTTATGGAAAGGAAAGCCCAAAGGAAAAACTGCACCAGCAAATGGCTTATCGATGTGTTAAAAGAAAAAAGTATGTAATGTACATTGAACATTGTGAAAATCTAAGGTGAGATCTGTCTGCCAGATGAGCCCTGGTGAAACTGAGAGAGACGGACTGAGGTGACTATAAATCGGCCCCTCTTTCAATCCAGATATCTATGGAGTACGGGGAGAAGAACAGGATGGAAACAGGACAAACTTCCAGTATATCTTCAGCAACTGGTTCATTTAAAGTACTTCATATTTGAGGTATAGATTTTTCTTTTTTCTTTTTTCTCTTTTTTTTTTCTCTATTAATAGAAAAAAAAAGGCCCATATAGAAGTAGCTTTTGAACAGAAACGAATTTTAGGATTGAAAGAAAAATTGAACTCCTTCCAATAAGTGACTGAGGACAATGTAGGAGGCTGAAGAAGGTTGTTAGGAGTACTCCAAGAGGAGGAAAGTGAATGTGCAATCTGCCTTCCGCTGTAGCAAGACTGTGCTGACCATGAATTTTGGCTTTGAATCCATTTGCCCCTTCCCTTCTCTCAAGCATATAACTCTTTGTAGAGAACTATTTTTTCAGGAATTTGTAGGGTTATAAGGATTCTTCTCCATTTGGAAGAATGTCACTCAGTTAATTACATGAAATACAGCAGAGAAACCAGTGTGTTTTCAATGAAGTTTGGTTCTAATATTGCACTATAATATCCTATGACTTAGAAACAATTTAAAACTGCAATGTAGGCTTTTCAGATATTTAGAATTTCCACCATCACCTTTAAAGCATATGAATTGTTTAGATGTAAATTTTGGATTAAGGAGTGTTGTATTGCTCCTATTTAACCACGTAAAAAAGATTAGATCAATTTGAGCAACCAGCCTGAAGTGTTTTTCTTGCTATTTATCAATCAGAACAGTGCTTGTTTTTCGGTATCTCTGCAAAGGCATCCGAACTGTTTATGCTGCTTTCAGTGTACTGTACCACCAATCCTGGCTGGAGGCAGCTGAAGTGGGGATGTGGATAATGTAGTGAAGATGGTTTTCTGTTTCTTTTATCTATTTTGCTTTTCTGCTTTCTGCATTTGCTTCAGTGTTATGATTGTTGTCAGCCTGAGAGTGGATAGCTTGTGGGTGCAACTGAATTCTTACTCACTTATCATTTAATGTATGTCACAGATAAAAATATATTTCTATGAGAAAGTGTTTATTATAGTCTTGATCAAACTGCTCTATGTTCATTTTGATGGATGATGATTTCCAAATGATCACAGTGCGAACTGTTCATTTCAGTCCCTTTTGATTTAAATTAGGAATGAAATTCTCTCTGATTCTGCCTGGTTGCAGGTAGTCTGATACTTTGATAGCATGTTTGTGTGGCAACCTGCCCTCTCCTCCAGCTGCTCAGGCATAAAACAATCAAATGTTGGTCTGAGGAGGCAGAGGTATCTGTTACTGGTGACCCAGTGTTCGGGCTGAGGTTGTTAAGCAGAGAATTCACATTTCCTGAGAAATGGGAGCTGCATGGCTGTGACTGCCCAGGTAGGAATGGAGCAGGAGGGGCCTGCTGGGAAGGAGGCACTACTGAGGCAACTCAACCGAATGTCACATTCTCCCATGTAAAATTGTTTTAAAGAGTTAAAGCTCGGCTGCACTGTCGCCAGTCCTTTGGAATGAGGATCCCTCTTTCCATTCATGCAAAGCTGCTTGCTCCTAACTGGAGTTTGCTTTCTGTTAAAATGTATTTGTGCTCTGACACGTCAGGCCAGGCTTTCTGAGCTCCCTGTGCACTGGTCGGACCTGGGAGCCTCTTCGGTTTGCCAGCCCAGATAATGCATGCAGAGGGCTGAATACCAAGCCAGGTGTTTGCAACTTTCTGCATCTTTAAGAGTGGAAACAAATGCTGTTCCCAGATGACCTTGAGCAACACTTGTGCTTTCTAAAAGTGATGTAACAAGTCACACCAGTCTCATTCCATCACCTCCTGGGCAGTGGCACAGGTGTTACAGATCATGGAACTGGATTTTGGGCCATGATTGTCTTTGTCTTTTTGGGTGCATGCAATGCAAAATGGTGAGCTGTCCTGTGGCATGTTCTGCAGCCAGTGGCTGCTCAGGAAAATGCCTGGAATAGCAGACATACTGCCTGTTTAAAGAAAGAAAAGAAGTGAATCAGCATATTGACTTTACTGAAACATGCAAATCACTTGCTAGGCCTCAGTTTCTGAAATAAATTCCCATAATGTCTGTATTAATTCTTTCAGAAGTTATTAAAAGGATTTGTGGGATTATTCTGACCTAGACAGCAATAAGTGTCAGGCTTTTAACTGAGAAGGTGTGGAAACCAGCAATAGTGGACTATCTTGAATAACCATGTTAGTGTTTAGTGTTTTGTTTTTGGAAGGCTTTCTCACCCTGGACTGTGTGTTGTTTGGTTTTTTTTCTCACATAAATATTAATAGTACTTTTAAACGGTTCACTGGTTAATTCNCCCCCCTTTTAATAGAGAACCCCCCCAAGTTTTTGTGTCCTTTTAACTAATTTTTTTTTTTTTTTGAGAAATTACATTTCCAGCACTGCTTCAAAAATCAAAAAGAAATAATAGCTTTTGAATTTTGGAGGATATTGTGAACTCTGGTGTTTGTGTTGTCTGGTTTTGGAGTCTGTCACACTTAGTAACTTAAAATCACTTGTATATTTTTTTTTAAATTTTAAGTTGTCTGAATGCTTGTTGGAAGTCATTATATATTTTTAAACATTATTTAAAGTGCAAATAAAATTGAAGTCATTGCAAAGTACTTTAGGAGAGAACAGATAGGAATGCAATGCTATGCCATGATGTGTTCTCTATCGTTTCTAGAAGTCGCTGAGAGTATTCTGCTTGAACGTCTTCTGAGCATTCAGCTGCTGCTTAGTGAAAGGACAAAGGACTGACAATAAGGCAGAAAATGCCATCGCGCTGCTATCTACACCTGCCCGTCAGAGCTGCGCCTTGTGTGCCGCAGGTGCTGTGTTTATGCCGTCATCGGGCGAGCAGACGAGACGAGCACCTTCACGGATCGGCCTTGGGAGCTGCCCGGTGAGGGCTGCCGGCGGCTGCCAGCACCCCGAGCTCCCGCCTCCAGCGAGGCCGCCGCCGAACGGGCAGGTGCGGGCGCGCTGCGCTGGGCGGGCGCGGAGCGCGGCGTGGGGCGGTGGGAGCCGCCGGACCCGCCTCCCGGGGCGGGCACGGACACGGGGCGGGGCGGGACGGGCCGG
>VXBT01006620.1:0-20350 GCA_013400235.1 Oriolus oriolus
GGAGCCCCACTAGTCACTGGCTGCCAAGTGAATGTGGCACCATTTACCACCATGCTCAGGGCCCAGCCATCCAGCCAGTTTTTAACCCAGCGAGGAGTGTACCTGTCCAAGCCATGGGCTGCCAGCTTTTCCGGGAGTATGCTATGGGAGACAGTATCAAAGGCTTTTCTGAAGTCCAGGTAGACATGGTAGTTTCTTCCAACTACCATATTTCTTTTGTAGCCAATTTTTTAAATAGTATGAGTTAAAAAGCACCACTTGGCTATTAAAACATACCATTTTGTTCTGCTCCCTTGCTTAATACTTCCTTGTTTTAGCCCGTACCTGACTTTGCGTGCAGACAAGGTCACTATGTGATCTTTGTTTTTTCCCCCATTGCCCTACTTTGCAAATCTGGTTTGCTTTGCAGGGAGGATAGAGAAAACTGACTTCACTTAGGATAGGAGGTAATTACTCCTATCTTAGGCCAAATCTGTTTCAAAGTTAGTTTCTGCTAGCCTAGCCATGAATAGGCATATATGTATTACTTCTTTATGCTAAAGCTATAGTCATAAAGTGCAGGAATGCAGATGTCTTACAAAATCTTACTGGAATTATAAACTGTACAAAGATTTGTAAGATCTACAAAAAACCCTAGCATTGTGTTGCGTCCCACTCCTACACAGAAGGGAACACCCAAGGTTTGTAGATGCCTGTGGTCAAAAAAGAATGGCAAAAGCCAAAAAGGTCCCAAAAAACCCTCACAAAGTTTTATTAGTAAACTGTGCACTCTGCATGGAAATTGGTATATATTTTTCCCCTTAATAATGATGATGATGCTAATAATAATAATAGAATAAAAATAAAGAGGGGAAAAAATAGAAAAATTAAAGGGAGATCAGAAAGAGAGGAAAGGGGATCACCAATCCTGGGTCCAGCACCAATACAGATGACAGGGTGTCCTGGGGATGCCACCCAGGTTCTGTGGCGGTACCTTCTTATAGGTAATTTTTCCCTGCCCTGGGATTAAGTTTCTCCCTCTTCATGTAAATGAGTTAGCATGTGCAGTCTGTTCTTCTGGACCTTTCTGGAAATGGGTCAGGGGGCTTTGAAGTTCCTTTGGTGGTCTTGATCCCCCTCTATTGGTCTAGCCTGCTCCTTGACCTCACTTCTGAGCTTCCGCTGTATGTTGTGTTGTCACTTTGGACCTGAACAGGAAAATTGGCTCCAGAAAAGTGCTGCCATAGCTTCATAAAGCCCCCCTTTCCAGGCACATTATGTTCTAACTTGTCTGCTTGAATGGTCATCGGTGTTTGAGGCATAGCAGTGCATTAACTCCTTACTGCCCAGGCTTCTACACATTGGTGTGTGCTTTAATAAAAAAGACAAGCCCACGTTCATTGTAGTATGTAGTAATTTTCTGTGCTAGTAGATGTGTCTTTGTCTATCTGAACTTGCTTATGTGAATGTGCACTCTTAGTCTGAATGACAAATGCAGTTGCAGAAGGCTTAATTGATTGTCTGAATGGGTTTGTTGGGTTTTTTTGCGCCTTTCAGTCAGTTAATTGTATATATTCTTTAGCTCCAGAATATTGGTGTTCAATCGCATATTTTGAAATGGATGTGCAAGTCGGGGAAACATTTAAGGTCCCTTCAAGTTGTCCAATTGTTACTGTTGATGGATATGTGGATCCTTCTGGAGGAGACCGTTTTTGCCTGGGCCAGCTTTCCAACGTGCATAGAACAGAAGCCATTGAGAGGGCAAGGTATTCTGCAGATCCCAAAAGCTCCAGATGTCTGTGGTATTTGAAAATATTTTGGTTTGCCTTCAGTGTGTGCCTCTCTTTTGAAATTACAAGTATGGTATGTTTCTTTGAACTGAATTAACTATACCAGAGTAATTTTTCTAGGCTGCTCCTGTAACACATTCAAAATGTGAACTTTGTGACAAAGCCCTTCGCCCTTCAGAGTTTTGCAGTAGTAGCATGTTGCTTTTCATTGCTTTCAAAGACTGTGCCTTCAAGGATAAAATTAGCAACTCATGCCATTACATATGCAAACTGAATATTAGTTCTTCACACTAGAGAGTGATGTGAGAATAACTGCAATATATAGATTTGTCAAAGGAGCAAAGGAAGGTTGATAGAGCGCTAGTTGGATTTTCATTCATTCTCACCATGCACATGCTATACTTTGATGTGGAACTGAAGCAATCTTTCAATTTTTTTCCACTCCTTTGAAACAAAAAGGAATAAAATTATTCCATGTCTTCAGAAATGTTGCATTGTGACAATCAAAATGTTAGATTGCTATAATGTGATCCAAACAAACATACAGTTCCACATTAAAATGTGGCTTTGTATATGTACTTGATTGACTTTCTGTTCTAGAATACTTGTGGGATTTTACACTTCTGAACAGAACTGAGTGTGTTTGGTATCCCAACTCTGTATTGTTAATGAGTGTGGTAGTTGTAACTTGAATATCATTGCTTCTGCATTTTGTTTCCCATAGATCTTTACATGGTATTACAGATGTTTGGGTTTTTTTATTTACAGATTTTGCATAACAAATGCTAACTTACACCTAAGATAATAACTACAATTTCAAGTCCTTGTATGAGCAGAGTGCTGGAGAACTGTTTATAGTTTATTTAAGAAAGGTCTGATTTATAGTATGTATACACAGGTGCACTGGATCTGTTTTTCTTTTTAAGGTTGCACATAGGTAAAGGGGTGCAGTTGGAGTGCAAAGGAGAAGGTGATGTGTGGGTTAGATGCCTCAGTGACCATGCGGTCTTCGTTCAGAGTTACTACCTGGATAGAGAAGCAGGGCGTGCACCAGGGGACGCAGTTCACAAGATTTACCCAAGTGCATATATAAAGGTTGGTTTGATGTTCCTAGATGAAAATTGTAGGGGAAATAGCATATATTTGAGTCTTGTAAATGTTAGGGAAGCTATGAGACACTGAAATAAATGTAACTTGGCTTTAAAAAACCCTAAAAATTTCCATTTGACAGGTCACTTAAGGTGACTTTTTAAATTGACTAAACTGAAAGTGTCATCTAGATACTATGAAAGTAACTAATTTTGTATTTTGTCACAAGCAATCTCGATAGCAGTTTTTTGTATTTTTAGCCTTACTGGTTTAAATTAATTGCTACTAAAATTTTTAGCATAGGTTATCTGTTTCTTTACTTTCTCTCTCCAAAGCAAGAAAAGTTGGGAAATTATGTATAAAAGCAGTAGAAGTGTAAAGTGTATGTTAAAGTGTGTGTTAGTGTTATGAACGTGAAGTGATCCAGAGGTCACAGAACATTGCATGGAAACAAATTATTTTGAGGATGTTCTTATTTAGATGTGCCTCTGCCAGACTTGAAACTTTATTTAGGACAAGTCACACTTGTAAAAGTACATTTTTTAATTAAACTGCTTGAAGTTTGCATTGATTTTTTTTTTTTTTTAAATCCTCATTTTTGTAGTCAGGTTGTGTAATGAAATTGAAAGAAACCCCACCAACCTCTATGTACAAGCTTTCTAGTATGAGAACAGAGTTCCTGTGTATATATATTAGTGCTAAGCCTGATCACAAAGATATAAAATACCACCAACACGAAACCTAGCTGCTGAAACTTCAGACCTGTCAATTATTGGTATTTCTTTTAAATAGACTAGCACATTTCAGTAAAACAGTGAAGAATAAAGTCTGGCAAAGTTAAGATGGACTTGTTGTCATCCGTTTTTATTTATATGCCTATTTTCTGGAAATACTAGGATTTAAAAGTTAGGATTTTATCAGCCTGTAGTATCCTTCAGACTTTGATCTTGCAGTCAGTCCCACACGTGATACTTCTGTAGCCTGCTCAGTTCAGCCAAGTTCTGGTAGTGCCAGAGGCAGTAATGTCATATAAGAAGATTCTCTAAGAATCAGCTTTAATGGATTATTTCTGTTAGAAATTAAACTAGTCAGGGAAGGTTTGCTTTTACCCAAGTGTATGGTGAGATTGTACAAGTTGCTTTGGAGAGCAGAGAGGTCCAGATTATTGGGGCTGGGAGTTGAGAAATTTTCTTTATTGATTTTGGTATGTCTAATAGTTCAATATTTTTATTTTTTTTAAAGGTGTTTGATTTACGCCAGTGTCATCGTCAGATGCAACAGCAGGCTGCCACGGCCCAAGCTGCTGCTGCTGCTCAAGCTGCAGCAGTAGCAGGAAACATCCCTGGACCAGGATCAGTAGGTGGAATAGCCCCAGCCATTAGTAAGTGCATTAACTTCTTGGTTTCCTTTTTTCCTTACTAGAAAACAAATAACACAGCTTTCCCTCATAACAGCACCCACCCACTACCCCTGCAACTGTACAGATAGACTTTGAAATAGCAGGATTGGGGCAAAGTGGGGCTGGGATGGCATTGTGGTAAGTCTGTATTCATTCACTTTGTACCCATTCCACACACCATTTTTCACTCTGTACTCTTCAGGGAATATTGGATACGGAAGTGGCTGCTTATTGTACTGCAAGAAGTGTTGCAGTACAACAGAAAGCATGTTATATACAAGGTCAAATAGCATAACTATTACTGTAAACAGAGATACTTTTGGCTGCTTGGATCCAAGCTCATAAAAATATTACTCAAAACAATAGGGATTACTTGGCAACAGTCCTTGACTAGGTTTAGGAAGACTTAAGATTCTTGAGAAGAGGAAGAAGAGAGTGTGAGGGTGGGGTTTTTTTGTGGTTGGGTTTTTGTTTGTTTGTTTGTTGGGTTTTTTTTAAGTTATTCTGGGCTGGAGTTTTCTTAGTTACTAAATTCTAGATTCTTGAAATTGTACCTAAGTACTTTTAGTAATGTAAGTACTTACATGTCTCAGGCTGCTTTATATGCCATAGTGTTTTCTGTATTCCTTGTATTGCCACATGGCTCTTTCCAGCTATCCTACAAATTGCTGAAGGCATCTTGGGGAAATGTGTTTGTCTTAGCCATACTTGGCGATTTAAAGTTTGCCAGCAGTATTCATCTTTTTATTACATGTAAGTAGTATCGTTTGTTAATCCAGCTTCCTGCAGGTGGTCAGTCTGATTTCCTATGCTGAAAATGCAGCATTTGGCAAACATCAAGAATAAGTGTATTTTTACTTCTACATAAGGGTTATGTGCATTGTATCACGTAAGACATTGGGTGTCATCCTATCTGCTTTATTATAGAGTTTTATATTTCAGCACCCTTCCAAGATTGCAAAATGATGAAAAAAAATTTAATTGTAAGAAACACAAATTAATTGCTGCATTCATTATAGTAGCGATCTAGAAATATGGACTGGCCTTGGCTGTGGCGAGAGGGAATTGTATGTGAAGCAAAAGCCAAGCAAACAGGAATGGCTAAACAAACAGATGATAAAAGAACATGTCTGAACACTTACTTGAAACTTCCATTTAGGTTTGTCAGCTGCTGCTGGAATTGGTGTAGATGACCTTCGACGCTTATGCATACTCAGGATGAGTTTTGTAAAAGGTTGGGGACCTGATTACCCAAGGCAGAGCATCAAAGAAACACCGTGCTGGATTGAAATTCACTTACACCGTGCCCTCCAGCTTCTAGATGAAGTACTTCATACCATGCCTATTGCAGACCCACAGCCTTTAGACTGAGATCCCTCTGCTGCACTGCTGCAGGCCATTATATTGTGAGGATGATGGATTGTAAAATACAGTACTGTTTATAACCTGAAGATATATTTTACTTTTGTTCTACTTAATCTTCTAAAACCAGGTTTTAAAAATGTGTTTGCCGTCTTGCTCTAAGCAGAAAGAAATTAAACATGCAGAATTTGGATTTCAGTTATTTTCAAAACTTAATTGTCATAATACAGGGCTTAAAGTGAAAGGTAAATGCCTTACAGAGACTTTATAGTATTGGGTTTGTTCCCTTTGAAACTTTCCTTCTCTATTATGGCATCTTGGTGATAAGTCTCACAGGAGCCTTTTGTATGCAGAATATATATTATATATATATTTATATCTGAAAATTCCTTCTACTAGTTACAAACATTTACCTTGTAGCAACTTTAAAGTTCCAGCTGATTTGTGATGTTCTTTTTAGGGAACAATAGTTAACAGAAGACTGTCGCGCGCGAACACGAAAGGAACACACACAGACACTTGCTCAGAGAGCGAGAGACCCACCGACAGCCAGAACAGCCGGAAAGAGAGCCGGCTGGGTGTTCTCGTTTATTTTATAGACTTTTAGAAAACTTTACTGATTGGATAGTGAAATTACCACCCTTCTAATACATAGGTCTGAGGAGACATCCGTCAAGTGTCTCCACCTGCAGAGAAGGAATGCAAACATTTTCTCCGTTAAGCATAACATAGTTTTTGTTTATAGAACAGACTGTGGGAATTCTAGTTACGGAATTAAAAACATTGGAAAACTGCAAAAAGCAAGGCAACAGAAGACTTCTTTATTTTGTTGACAATCTTGTTATGATTTTTCCAGATTAAAACGTAGAAGCTGCCAAAAAGTAAGGGGACGAGACATATGTTGTTGGCACTGATTAAAAATAGCAAGGAAAGGAAATGTGGCTTTTCCTTCACTAGTTTTTTAAAAAAAGATATCTTAGATTTTTATTTATATAGACAGGTGAGTTTTAAAACACTAAAGGAAATGGATACTTTCAGTGCTGGCACTCAACATGAAATACCTAATCTGCAAAGTTGCCACTGAAATTGCATAACAAGCACCTAATGGCAAGAACATATTTTCATAATTACTACTGACTTCTATGATTTTACTCAAGTAGAACTTGGCAGGTATTTTAAAGAACTTGCATGACTTTTTTTACTTGCATATACCATTAAATCATGTATAATATTGCATCAATATTTAGGACCCAGTTTTTGTATCTGTTCCCCGTTTCCACTCAGGGCAAGATGGCAAACTTGTTTTTATAGCTCTTGGTTATTTTAAGCCCTATGCCATCAATGACCGTATCAATTGGCAATGACTTTGTATAGAGAATTTATAGTAAAAACCCTGCAAATGTATTGACTGTATGACAGATACAATGTGTATGCTTTCTCTCTAGCTAATAGTATAAATAAAATGATGAATAGCCTGATTTTTATAAATTTAGTTTGCTTAAATAATGTAATTCTGCATCTTGAAACCATTGATCTTGAGTGATGGATTCCTTTCCTTTGCAAAACCTGCAACAGCCAATAGTGGTAGGAATTTTTGTTTCAATTTGCCAGGAACAAGTCCAATTTTTCTTACTTTCACTGCTTCTCAATAAAAGCGTGTCCTGAGGATATATCTTTTTGGCTGTTTGATGGGGTATGGAGAGAGAGCAGGAACTCATTCTTTTACAGCATGTGGGTAGGGAGTTGGAGCTTAATTAAACATGCTTAGAAGGACATACACCGAAGTCCTTCAAGTGCTGCAGGTTTGGTCTGCCTGCTGTGCTGTGCTGTGCTGTGCTGTGCTGTGCTGTGCTGTGCTGTGCTGACCTGGCAGCACAGCTGGAGTGGTTAACAGAAGTAGAAGTCTTGGAAGAGATTATTCAAAAGCTTTTGGACAAGTTTCTTGCATAGTTTCAAGAATCTGTAGAGGGCTGTGACACACAGTGTTTAGGTATTGCTTCTCCCATGTGCTGGAATTCTTATGAAGTCAGCAGTCATTGTTTCTCTTAGGTGTGGAAGTACAGAAGACAGATGACCAGGGAGTGATGGCCAGAAATTGATCCATTTTCTCTGTATTTTCACTAACAGTGCTGTCTTCTTCAGACTAACTTCTAATGAGATCACTTTTTCTTTTCTCTTATGTGGCAACTTCTTGATGTATGGAAAAATAGTGTTTGCTTTCTCAAGGCCTTTAGTTTAAAACCTTTTTCATTTTGCTTTCTCTCCCAAGTGATCTATTTTGTCTGCAAAGCAAGCTGCTTCACAGTCTTGAGGAACACTTTAAGTAGAGGATTCAGACTACATCCTCAGAGACGCTTATTAACCAGCAGCTCGGTTACACTTCATCCACAACAGAAACCTTGATTTGGGGGAAGAAATTAAAAGCCTGACTACATGTTCTTCTTGCCAGCCTCCCTATTAGATTGTCTGCCCTGCACTTACTGCTGGGTTCAAGGTGCCTCAGTGTTTGGAGAGTATGTAACCTTCTGACTGATGAATTGCTTATAACAGGCTGTTCGTTTGATTAGGAGTCCATGAGCTTACTCCCTATTTAACTTTGTGGTTTTGCAAGGTGTTTTTCTTGGTGGATGACTGATCTGTATATGACTGCTTCACAGAAAACTTTTTGTACCAGTTGCTTCTGTTTTGATTGTGCCAAACTTTGATAAAATTGTGAAAGATTGCTTCCACCTGTTGGTGTGTTGGCCTGTGTGATAGTCTGAAAGAATTCAACTTTTAAGATTAGGTTTTTTTGCAGATGTTTTGCAAGTCTCCTTAAGTCTACCTACAGTGTAGTATTTAGATGGCCCAAAATGTTTGGAATAGAACAACAAAATAATGTCAGGTGAGTTTATCAGAAACAAGAAATTGCAGGCTCCACATCAGGAGAAATCTGAGCATTGTGTGAGGCAGTACAAATACTGAAAAGGCATTAATCTTCTCCACCAGGCAGTTTCTGATAAGATGCTGTTGTAAGTGTTAAAGGTCAAAATGAATCTCAGTTCTTAATATGCCTTTAACTTAGTTTTTTGTACTTTTATGACAAGACATAAAAGGCAGTGCATAATGGATTAGAAACCCTTCAGTGGCAGCACACTGAATCTTTGAGTCTTGCATTTATGTCTTTCTGAGAGTTGAAGACGAGCTACAGCTACTTGATAGCCATGATGACCCCCATACATGCAGCAAGCAGGAATGTCAAGGATGCCAAAATCGCGTCTCCTTCAGCTCTGAATGTTTCAAATTCAACAAGTATTTTTTCAGCTAGCAATCTCCTGCTTGCAATCTTGTTCCCATGTCTGCTCTGCTTAGTTCTTTCAATGAAGTAATTACCTCTGTGTTTCTCACCCTTGATTATGCACTCCTCAAAAACCACATTGTGGTGGAATACTTTGTAATTTCACTTTGTGTGCTGGGATTAGCACCGGAAGGTTTAGATTGCTTTATCTGTGTTACTGTTAGTTTTGAAAGTGAGGGCATTTAAAGTTAACACGGTAGAGATGTAGGAGAGGAAAGCTTTTTTCTGGAATGGTTTAAAAATACTTAATTCTACAGGAATCCCTTGGAAGGAGCCATAACTGCTAACAGTGGTGGTTGAAAGTGGTTGTTCCTTTCATCCCTTTTCTGGGCTTGGTGAGAATGATGTGCTCAGAGACCTGGAGCCCCTGGCTGTGATATAAACCACTTCATTTACGGCTCTGGCCTACTGAAGACCAGGGAAGTACCCTTCTGCTTTCTAGAGAAGGACCTACACTGCAAACAAGACAATGGTCTCCCCCAGTCACCAAACAGGTCTGTAGCAGCAGTAGTCATTGAACCTGTGTCCAACTCCTATGCCTTACCTTTGAGACTATCTTCTCATAACACTTCTGATGACAGCATTCTCTCTGTGTGGCTCAGGAACAACTGCCCCTGTTCTTTTACTAGGAGCCATTACAAAATTCATATACCAGTGTATATAGGAGGGGCTTCTGCCTCTAAATCCTTCAAATGTTATGTCTTGGTAGTGGTCTTTATTGAGGCATCTTTAATCTCTTCTTTGAAGAGTAAGCACTTTAGAAAGGACTGTCTCCTCAATTCGCATTTTTACTCTGTCACAGAGTGACTGGGTTTGCTGGTCACTTTAATGCAACCAGTTAAAGACAGCCACATGGATCTTCATCTAAGTGGGATTCAGACTTCATTTAAGAAATCCTCTTTCCTCCTCCCCCCACTCCTGTCAGGCCCCATGCAAATTAACATCTGCTCTAGAAAATTGTAAGGTGCTTAGTTGTCAGGTATTTTTAAGGATGCAATTTTGGAAAGGTTACCTTCTTTTGGTTTTTGAATGACTTTAAAAGCTATGGTCTTGCCTGTTCCTGCTGATAACAGGAGTTATTTCCATGACTGGTAACAGGTTTTTGAGGACCATGGCACTGTTCTTCAGACTGAGATTTGCAAGTTGCCTGTCATAGGCATGTGTGTTCACCAGCTTTGTGCTCATGCTTCTAACCTCTGATGCAGCTCATTGGCATTTTGGTCCTGGACAGGGAAACAGAAATGGGAAGTGCTTCACCAGTCATGTAGGAGCTGGATGCTGAACATCTCCTTTTCTTGTGTCATTCACTTTGAAAACACCCTTCTTGATTGTGTGTTTCTGAAAATTATCTAAGGGGTGTGACCATGCTGACTCAAAGCTGCTGCACATGATGCTGCTGAGGTCCCCAAGAACTGACTTGACTTTTCAGCAATGTGAAAGTTTCACTTGGTGAGACCTCATGAAAGCAGAACTACTGTTGATGCCATGATGATTTTTTGCTTTTTCTCTTATACCCCTTTTGTATACTCTTTTATATAGCTTTTATGTATTCTTAGTGCTTTTAGCCTACATAGTTGTAATTCTTTAAGTTTGATAACTTCCCTTAGATCCAATATTCCATTAAGCTGAGACCAAGCATTCTGGAAACCCCGGATACCAAGGTCCTCTCCAGAACACATTCTGTAAACAAAGATAGGCCCATCCAGGGGGACGGCTCCTCCAATGAGGGGTCTCACCCGAGTCCCTCATTGGGGAACTGTTGCCTTGATTTTCACAGTTCTTCAATGTTTTTAATTCTGTAGACAGAGTTCTCACGCACTTTCTGTAAACATAAGCCATGTTATGCTAACCGACCTGGATGTTTTCATTCTTTCTCCTAAGGCAGAGAAGTTTGATGGATTTCTCCTTTGACCTATGTGGTTGAGGGGTGGTAATTTCACCCTCCAATCCATGGGGTTTTCTAAAAGTGTATAAAATAAAGAAGTGGGCCCTTTGGCCCGGCTTTGGCTCTTTGCTCTTTGATCCTGATACTGGCCTCTGTGTGTGTTCCTTTGTGTCCGCGTGCGACAGGGAACCTTTGATAGATATGCTATTTTTTGCAAGGCATATAATTGTATACAACATTACATTGTGTGTGGCTATTTTCTTCGGTGGGCATTTTGGGGTGCATTTTGATGTGCATTTCAGCGCACCTAAGGATCCTTAAATAAATACCGAGGTAAAACCCTTTTTCCCTCTTAACTGTGTTTCTCTCTCTTAATTTTAAGGCCAGGAAAAGGCGTCACTGTCAACAATATCTCAAGAGGTTTTGGCACTGTTGGCTGCTGTTGTGCCTTTTGGGTGATACATCGCTCCTAAATTTGCAGGACTTGTACAAGTTTACCAAAACCACATAGCACTTTCTTGCTCCTGTACCTTTTTCTGTGTCTTTCTGGTGAAGTTTGGTAGCAGGACAAAGTGATTCAACTGGATTGAGAGCTGTGAAGTACCCACAACCCAAAACCTGCTGTGACAGGGGTTTTTTTGAGCATGAAAGCCTAGTTAAGCATTTCTTCTTTCAGCCATTGCCTTTTGATAAGCGGTCAACAGAATTCCCAGTAGTTCCTTTGTAGCTTACTGTATGTTTTTCATTAGACCTAGTTTGTGGATAATATACTGTAGTTAACTTTCCTGAAATTCTGTTACAGAGTAGGTTTTTGATTAAAAACGGTAAAGATTCAAGTCTTTGGCTTCTTTATTTCATTCAGTGGTGCGGACAATGAAGAGGCACGGACTCTGCTGGGTGCTAGCAAGCAAAGCCAGTTTATTACAGAAATCACCAACATTTATAGTTCTCTAACTTCTGGACAAATTCTTCCACTTAGACCCCCCTTGTCCCTATTCCCATAGCAACACTATCACGTCCTTGTAGATTCCCTCTTGCAACAGCAGTGTCCTGGCTAATCATCCTTTTGCACCAGAGGCTCAGGTCATGGTGTCCTGTTTGTCTCTCCTGGAGAGTTTTTATCTGTTTCTGATCAGCTGTTGGAGCTGCTAGCTGCGGTCTTGAACTGTGTCAGGGCTAGGAGAGCTTGATGGAGCAGGGCTGTGATTCCAAAGGGTCCCTCCTCAGTGTCCCATGTCTCAGATACTTGGGTACAACTAGTATCAAACCCAAAGCCAAGGTCCGTTTCCAGTGTAGAAATGTCTCTGGGCGCCTGCAGATGTGCAGATACCAGTCTGCCTTAAGCTGGTGGGGCACAACAGTTTTGTGGGTGTTCATGTTAATGGAAATTACTTCATTTAAGCCACCAGCCAAGCTGTGTGTGCATGGTAGGGTCTCAGAGGAAGGACCAGAGATCAGAATGAGTGTCAGGTGTGAGTGAGTGATTGCCATCCCATGTTAAAAGTTGCACAGGAGCTCTACTCCACCTGTTCCTGCAGTCAGGCTGCAGAACTCTTCCCAATAAATGAATCAAATACCAACCACCACAAGTCATGCAATGTTGAAATAAAGCAGGAGGCAGGTAATGCGTCTGTAATGTTCTGTCTCCTCATCTCCATAAGCAGCTGCATCCCATGGGGAGAGAAAGGGAAAAAACATATACCAACTGTTTTAGTTTGAGAGACAGGTGTCTGCCAAGGAAGGCGGGAACCTCCCTTGGAAACAGAAAATATGACCCCCTTCCCTCTGAATTATTATAACTTTCAAATTAAGGGGCTTTCAGGCAAAGATGTGGCAAAAGGAATAACAGTTCTTTACTAAAATATATGTATGTGTAACAAGGCAAACAAACAACAACAATGGCAGCAACAACAAACAAAACCAGAAACCCATTAACAGCCTTCTCTCGGCTGTCAAGCACTTTCCCCTTTGGTGTAGTTATGGTCACAGCCAGCAGGGGCGCTGTTGGCTCCTGGCCGAGCAGAGCAGGTGCAATGATTCCCCCCGCGGCTGCCGGGGGCGCTGTGGCGCGAGCTCAGCCGTCCCTCTACACGGTAATGGCGGGCGAGCCAGCAGGAGAGATAGAAAAGGAGCTTCCTTTACAAACCCCCAGGGNTCTATTCATCTATATTCTACCTTGACTCTATTTCTACATAACACACTATCACTTGTAAATATTAAATTCATAAATGCGAAAGTCAACATATATCTTTTATATATTTCTCACAGCGGGGAATCATTTCCCTGGATAGCTCACCGGCGACGGCTGATCCCGGAGTCGGGGCGGCCCCGGTGACTGACGGCGTGCTCTTGGGTCCCGGCACAGCACGCAGGGACTCTAGGCTCCCAAGCAGCAGAGAAACAAGCCAGTAAGCTCCAGTCACAGTGCCGAAGGAAAAGGAAAAAAACGGGCAAAAACCACACAGCAAAAGTATCTCTCATTAGAGGGATCACGCCACGTGGCCACTGAGATGAATTGCCCCATCAGAAGGAAGCAACCCCCTTCGCCCCCAACTCTCACAGGAATCTGGGGCTCTCACCCATCATGATAGACAGGGTCCCAGGGGGAGGGGGGGGACAGCGACTGCCCCGGACACAGAACAGAAAACAAAAAGAAACCCAAAAATGGATATGGGGTAAAAAACCCATCCCCAAGACATCAACTCTCTGAACTCCAGTGATTTATGAGCATGAGGCAGGGTAAAAATTCCTTCTCCATTGCAGATCTGGTGCCCTGTTTGAGCAGGAATGGGTACAACAGAATGCCTCAGTGCCCACCCACTCTGGGTCTGGGGCTTCACGGGTAGCTGTGGCAGGCTGGAGGGCACCGATGCATGTCGTGTATCCTAAGGTACTAGACTAATAACTGTAATGTGAAAGATGATTCTTCCTCCCCCGCCCCCCGAACGTCTTCCTATATATACAGAAACATCAAATCCTCTGTGGCCAAGATGTTCTTCTTCAGTTGCAGTCCCTCCATAAGCCACCTTAAAGCAGTTTTAGCTCTATACATCTCCAGAGAGCTTTCCAGGTGCTCCCTCCTGGTACTTAGCAACTATTTTGTAACTGATGGCTGGTCATTGTTGTGGCCAATGTAAAAGCATTGGATAGCACACTGGTATTTGCCTTTAGAGCACTGAGAAACTATATATCAGCACATGATGCATGTTTAAACCTTCTGATACAACCACATGGCTGTAGGCATGGAATAAATCCATGTCACAAAGCTAAAGCTGGCCCAAAATGTCTCAGTCTGAGCACCTCTGTGCTGCCCAAGGGGCTAAAGGATGGCCCCATGTCAGCCCCCTGCCCGCTCTGTTGCTATTTGCATGTCCATGGGGGTACTGGAGTGACCCAAGGGACACAAGGCTGGGTTCTGCCACAGGGTGATGGCTATGCACCAGGGGGTTCTGTAGCTGCCTCGGGGCATCTGGGGTAAGTGTCACTAGATGTCCACTACTGCTCCATCTTCCATGGCTGAAAACATGGGGGGGGGGGGGGGGGGCAGCTTTGGGAGCATTCCATAGATGGTGTGGGTCATGTCTCCTTTTGGTCATGTTCTTCATAGATATAGGATGGCAGCAGAAGATGGGGACACTCAGGAGCAGACTGGCAGTTTGGGTTGATTTTGTTGATTTGTTGAGTCACGGTGAAGCATTGTCTTAAAATAAATGCAGCCAAAGCAGTCCAAAGCAGCATGGCCATGCTCAGAGCAGGGAAGCTGCATGGCCAGCACGAGGATGGCAGGTTTGGGTGCTGCGGTGAGGCTGCCTCTGGGTGTAGTGACATGACCAAGGATATATATTATGGTGGTGGCAGAGGTGGGAATGGCTGCTGTGGGTAGGGATCCATGAGGACACCTGGGCAGCTGGTGTCAGCAGCAAGCAGAAGGGATGCACCACTGACATGCTGATGCCTAAAAAGGCCAACCTGGAAACAGAGACTAGACAGGGTAAGGGAATAAAGGTGATATTTATTTAAAAAGGCCTTCAAAGGTACACCCTGGGCAGGCCAAAGGCTACATCCAAGATGGATGACAAGTCACGAGTTCTTCACACTGTTATAGATTTGGTCCATTTGCATATCAGCATAAATTCACCAATTAAACTTTAGCTAACAATGTAACCGCCCCCTCCCAACTTGCCCCCCATCTCAAGATGCTGGTTTACACATTTTGGCCCTAGGACGGTCTGAGTGTCCTTGAAGAGCAAGCCTGGAGAGGCTTTGTTATGTCTATCAGCATGAGAGAACAGCATCTAACAAGCTGCAAGACAGTTCAAAGTTACACACTAGGAATACAGAGAATACAGAATTTGTAAAATATAAAAGCTAAAACCTAAGGCATCAATGCCACTCAGGTTGGCACAGGTTGAGGGAGCAGACCCCAAGTGGGGAGCAGGCATGGAGCATCCCAAGTGACAAGCAGTAGTATGAAAGTGTCTCATGTTGTGTCAGGGGCAGTTTAGATTGGAGATTAGAAGAAATGTCTTCCCTGAAAGGGTGGTCAGGCAGTGGAACAAGCTCCCCAGAGTAGTAATGGAGTTACCATCCCTGGAAGGATTTAAAAAGCATGTAGATGCGACACTTGGAGACAGTTTAGGGGTGGACTTGGCAGTGCTGAGTTAACAATTGGACTCCCTGATTTTAGAGGTCTTTTCCAACCTAAGTGACTCTATGGTCCATATTTCTTTTTCCCCTTGACTTATGGACAGAGAATGGTTTAGATTGGAAAAGACCTTTAAGACCACTGAGTCAAACCATTGACCCAGCCCTGCCAAGTGCACCACTAAACCATGTCAAATCCTGGGGCAGGGACCTGCCAGCCTCAATATTTGGAATTTCCTACAGCTCCCGGTGCAGCTCATTTTCCCAAAACCCATTTGTTTTCTTAGCAACAACCTGCACCCTCCCCTCAGCTACTTCAGCTCATTTTGCATGCATTTATTTTAAACTTTAACCCAGCGGCTCCTGGGAACTTTTCCCTGCAACTTTGGGAAAGATTGGGCCAAGGGTATTTTGGGAGAAAAAACCCACCCAAAACCCCCCCACAAAACCCCTCAATTTTTGTTTATACCAGTTAAACTTCTTTCAGGAGTGGAGCCCTGCAGCACTGGAATGGGATCCCACCAACCTGAACCCTGCACATGAAATACTAAGCACCAGGAATGCCCCTGGTTGGGTGGGGGATATCAGCCAGCCCCAGCCTGCCTAAGCTGCTCCAAGTGATGGCCATGAAGAGAGCAAAACACTCAAGTTAATGGAAACAAGTCTTTATTAAGTAACTTTTAATATCAGAAAAATAAAACTCTTATAATTCTCTTTACAGCAAATATATAATATCAGTGCTTTGGCCATCATAAGTTAAAGGCCCTTTATCATAAAATATATAGTTTTTAAACTTTACCAAAATTGAATTTTTAAACCCTATGACCTCCCTACATATACATACCAAAGCGTGTAGTAAATTTAGCAAATACTAAGCTAGATCAATAGTTTATCAGTTTATTCTTAGTTTGTGGTTTATAGAAGTGGTACACGCACCTAATGTCTGCTGATTCCCTGGTTTATTAGCTGCAGCGTACAATCCAATAAAACAAAATACACGCTCAGTGAACATTTGTTTGCATCTACAAGACTGCAGCTAGAGATCAGATTTTAATACTGACATGTAACTATCCTACAAGCAATTATAGTATTAAAGTTATGCAGTAGATAATATGCCTTCAAGGCAACTCCTAGTTGTAAACTTTTATATGGAATGTAACTCTTCAAGTGGAAATAAAAAGAAAATTTTCTGTATATTTACTAGTTTAATACACAATTTCTTTTTCTTGTTACACTGAGAAAAAGATTGTGTTGGGAAAATAATGCTTTAAAAAGGAGAAAAAAATACATCAGAACTCTACTTTTGTGTCTTTTTGTTTGTTTGTTTTTGCCATTTTAGTATATGTGAGCACAGATTTGGGAATGTACTGAGGATGAAAAAGCTAGAAACATCCACAGGTTGAAATGTAAGAAGCTCATTCAAGAGACTTTTTTTTTTTTTTGGAAAGACGGTTTTGAAATGAAGTAAACTGATTGCAGGGCCACTGTCACAGCTGCTGTCATGAATAATACAAGGGCATGTACACAACTCCCCCTTTTTCTTTTTTCTTACTAAAAATATATATTTATGTGTAAGACATGAATTGAACATAATGCTTCACATTTTGAACTGTATACTCTCTAAAAAGGTAAAGAACAGCTTGATCAGACTAATGAACAGAATGTCAGCATCACCACTCTAAGTCCATCCCAAAGCCCTTACTGTAACTGGATGAAGCCAGCCAGACTTTTTCCACATTACACTAACAAAAGCAGTGGGTAGGAATTCACAAATTTCTGATCCTCTGGACATACTGCCCTTATCAAGGAAAAAATGGAGGTGCATCTGGCAGCTTCTCTCTTCCCACCTCACTGTCATTTATTATCTGAACCTGCCAATAACACAATCAGTTTCAATAAATCAAACTATGCTTTAAAAGATATTTGTAATGCTGAAGAATTAGGCATAAGTTGTCACACAAAGCAAAAAATATTTCCTCAAAACTGGTAGAAGACAGCATTGGAAGTGTTGTTTGATATATTGATAATACCATACATCCTCCATAGCAGACAAGTACTTTTGCATTTAGGCAACAAGGTTCATTGCTGCCAGCTCGCAAAAGCCAAACAATTAACAGAGATCCTTTAGAAAAGCCTGGAAAATGTGGTGGTTTTTTCAGTTGTGTAATTTATGAAAACTTTCCCTCACTGTGCCATAACATTACACCAGATGTATCTCTGCTAAACATGTCATCTGCTTACACTGAACCAGACAGAGACCATTTAAGTTTAGTGTTACCATAGCAACCGTTTGAGAAAGTAAAAATTTATTAATAACTTCAGCCTAATCTCAAGAAAGTCCAACAGTCAGAATTCATTAGAAAGTTTACTAGAGGGTACCATTACACCCATTCCTTTAAGAGTCTTTAAAAGTCCACATATAATAATATCTCTATAATATCTCTATTTAAGAGTGAATTTGAATTGCCTGAGTAACAGCTGTCTGGCAAACAGGACACGATGGGACTTCCTTTTCACAGATTTTGTTGGCACACTCCAGGCAGAAGAGATTGTGACCACAGGGGACCAGGGCCGCAGTGACTTGGCTCTCGAAGCACATCATGCAGTCGTGCTTGCGTCTCGACTCAGGGGGCGAGCTGGACGTGGAGCCACCATTGGACGATGAATAGCTGTTGGTGCCATTGGAGAATGCAGGGATGTAGATGGGAAGGCCTACTTGGTGGCCAGTGCTAGGTGGGTCACTACTCACTCTCCCAGACAGCAGGTGATCCAGGCTTTCTGGAAATGTGGGCGACAGGCAAGGAGTAGATGGCTGGCTCCCTCGGCATTGAGGCTTGGCATTACTAGCAGGGTCACCACCAAAGCCAGGGAGAGGGTTTACAGGTTCAAAAGGAGTCCAAATGGTTTGGGAAGGCATTGATAAGGAATCATACACAGGAGAGTCAACTGTGAGGTCTTCTGTGCCCACTGAAGGCAACGTTTCTCCAAACCAAAAGTTGCCTGTGCTGAACGGACTTGTTGGGCTGAAGTCAGCCAATCTATTGCTTCCAAAATAGGAATCTGTGGAACTACTTCCCAAGGAGCTGGAGCTGTCATTCCTATAATTAGAAATCATTCTGGTGTGGCTAGGAGGGACAGGATTAGAAGCAAGCCATGCAGACCTGAGAGTGCCTCCTTCAAAGCTCACATCTGTACCATTGTAGTGGAAATCATTCTCTTTATTCACCTTGCTGTAGTTCCCAGTACGCATGGCTATATGCATCTCTATCTCCTCACGCGCACAGTTGACATTTTCAGGCATTCCTGTGACTTCGAAGACTGGCTCCTTGTCCCTGCTGGGGGTGACTATGTAGGTATGGGTCTGCTGCTGAATTCTTTTGATTGTAGCTCCTTTTGGTCCAACCACCAGCCCAACTACATGGTAAGGCACCCTGACTTGGACTGTCACCTGACCTGGCAGGTTAGGGGTACATGGCAGGCCTCCCAGGGCAGGACCGCTCTTGTTGCGTGATGCTCTGATCATGGAGAAATGTTCAGCAGCTGAGAGAATTTCCCTTTTAGCCATGGCTACGTCCTCCTTTCGCCCAGTGACAACAAAGATGGGTTCTTCTCCACGAACAGGGGTCTTAATGTAAGTATTTGTCTTGGCCCTTAGTGCTTTTATTTTGCAACCTGTTTAAAGGAAACATATACAAGTTTAGCAAGACATCCAAGTTTAGAAAGCCACAAGAAAGCCATCTATTTTAAGCTGTTTGAGAGTTTCAAGAAACCATAGGGTGAAACCAGAAGCAGCTGTTTGCATCTCTGCAAGCCACATTAGCAAAAGCAGTAACAACTTATACCTATTATTTCCAAACAGGCCTCTGACACTTATAGCCACAAACTATTTTAGCAATGTTTGGTTTAGCCCAGCACCTCCTCAATTGCTATTAGATGGTGAATAAACATGAATGGCTTTTTCCTCTGTCAGCCACCTTTGTGATTATCCCATACATACTGGTAGATTTTTTTTCCATTGATTGGGTATACTTCAGTTATTTCTAAGATCTTGTAAAAGGAGTAAAGGTTCACACACAAGTTTGCCAATATATTAGCCTTCCACCAACAAGCATGACCTAAAAGCAAATTAAACATTTACAAGTGAGAGAAGTGTCTGTATTGCAACCTGTGTAGGGTATAGACAAAAGTGATTAACTGAGAACTCTTCATTTGCTTCCTTTTATCAATAAGTGTTATTTAAAACTTTACTCTTCCCTGTGGGATGAAGGAGCCACTCCTCGAACTGTCAAGTAGGAGTTCAAGTAGTTTGTTGCATGCAAATAAGGCTTACTATGTAATAGCATGTGCCTACGTGGAATTTCTCTCATTCATTAACTGAGTAAATAGAGTCTGAAATAAAATCAAAAAGGTAATGAAATATTTGTCTTTGATTTTTGGGGACTGAATTATAAAGTTTGCTATGACACAGTGACAACAGGCTCTTTCCCAAGATGCTCAAGGAATTTTGAAAGGCATGGTATATACAGAAGCCCCTTTTACCCATGACAGGACCAGAAAAGCAGGCATTGCAAAATGAAGAGACACAAGCAGGTCCACGACATGCAAGACAGTCTACTGGGTTCAGTCTTAATTGAATTTATCCTATTTTAAAACAAATTCAAAATCATGTCACATTAAATGTTATTTTATAGTGAACCTCATCTTGAAAAAACAAGTAACATTTGCAGATCAAGTGTTTTAAGCATCATTTCACTTGCAACAATTTGTTCACCTTTTCCTTGTTTACTTTAAGCATCTCATAACTCTCAAAATAGTGTTTTGTTAGTCCTTTGCACCCAAGGAATGAATCCTGTGACTTTCTGTGC
>VXBT01006622.1:0-63037 GCA_013400235.1 Oriolus oriolus
GCCCGTCCGCTCCGGCAGCTGCTATCGGCTCCGGACCCGGGGCTCCGCTCCGGACAAGCCTGGCCGCGGCCTGGGGCCCCTTTCCAGCTCCCAGGCCGGGGGGACAGGGCCCCTGCCTTTGGTGACTTGTGGTTAGGAATGGCCCATTAACACAGGCGTCGGATCCCGTATTTACTGCCCAAAGAATTAAAAAAACCAGGGTGGGGATGAATTATAGTCAATGAGGTTGGAAAGGACCTCTCAGATCATCGCGTCCAACCTATGACCGAACAGCACCTTGTAACTTCCATCATGTCACCGACTGCCACGTCCAGTCTTTCCTTAAACACTTCCAGGGCCAGTGACTCCACCACGGCCCTGGGGAGCCCATTTCCCAGTGGTAACTGGGCTGCCTACCTACATGTGAACCAGCCTGGGGTTCTTCAATAGAACCTTGTTGGGGTCAGTACCATACATGAGCCAGGAGTCTTCATGGATTGTTCTGCTCATCAAAGCAGGACAGTTGCTGCAAGTTCAGGAGTTTAAATGAGGAACACTTTACTCCGTAGCACCTTCCCACAGCTGCCATCGTCCCTTCAGCAGGATCAGCTGAGGCTGTAAAAAAGCTTTCCAGACCCTGACCCTATTTTCTCAGGCAATGTGTGCTACGTGCTTGACAAATAATAAATTTAATAAATAATATTTTAATCTTAGGCCCAAAATCCCAGCTCAGTACCTTGTGGCACTGTCAGGAAGTTTACAGAGTCCCATAGATGTCAGTTCAAAAGCTGAATTGTATCACTGCAGAAATCTGGTCTTGCTCTCCATAAGGCTAATTCACATTTTCAAGTGACTTTTTATGGCTGATACTTTTCCCCACTTCTAACTGATTAAAAAACACCAAAAGTATACTTTTTGTAGCATTTTTTGAACACTTGTATTTAAAATGGTCTTTTATCCTGGATTGGAATGACACAGCTGTGAAAAACTTCAAAATGAAAAATGAATGACATAACAGGAGTTAAATCACAAAATCATCCTTGAACCTGGTCAGGGTCAGCTTCCAGGGATTTGCAACATCAGGACTGAAGCACCTGAAAGGTAGAAAAACTGTACCACACCATCATAATCGTCCTGTGTGGAAGAACGTATTGGTGGAAGAGCTTATTTTAGGATTTTCATACCTGATCCATGCTAAATACATTTATTTATTTATTTATTTATTTAAACTTCTTGGCACCAAGCATTTCAGTTTGGAGACCTGCTCTTCAATTAGCACCCACACAGGAAGCAGGTGAAACAATGTCAGTGCACATTTTTATTACAGTGAAGACAGAGGTCAATGACTGACAATTACTACAGCTTCATATAGGCATTAGCAGATCCAGTAAGCCAGCTGAGGATCACAGGTTGCACAGAGAGACCCCGGTAAAGGTGACAGATAAGACACATCGTGATGGCCCTTGCATCAGTGAGAACAATCCAGCTGGGGCTTCCCTCACTTCCACTACGCACAGACACCATAAGGCCTTACAACATCACATACTTTTAAGAAAGACATTCCACTCCTCTGATAGATTATTAAATCTGCTGCAAAAAATACTAAAATGTGACTCTAGCTCGAGATCGATGGTTTAAGTAAGAAAAATGAGACTGGTTAAAACACAGTATTTTAAAAAATGTAATACTTTTTCTTATTTTAAAAAGGAAAAACAGGTTTTAAGATACTGAAAGGCTCAAGAGTACAAAAATATTTACCTTTTAGACATACCCAAGCCCACAATCACATAAAAATAAGTCTCAAAATAAAAATCTTCATAAAAATATGGCCACCTATATTCAACCCAAGTCCTCAAACCTGTCCTGTGCTGATAAAAAGGCTTTCTTGAGAAATTTAGTTACATCTAAACAGTAATTATTTACATTGACTCTGTAAAAGTAAAAACAAGATTAAATATTGCTGTTAGTAGAGAAATTGACTGAAAAGGGATGAGAAGATCAGGAGTCACAAGACACTGGTTCCCTCATGCCATGTTACATTTATGGCAAAAGCATAACTGCAGGAAATTAAAAATAGTATTTCCACTCCCAAAAGCAGCTTCAGTTAATTGCACGAGTTCCTTGCATTTGTTATAAAGCTTAATATTTGTGCTTGAACTTCAGTGAGAGCCTCATTCTCATGCCAAGAGCCAGCACAAGACAACCTACCCTGAACTCATGCATTAGAGATGAGACACTGTGCTTTTGTTGGCCCTTATAGAAGGTGAATCAGGGCTAATTGTTATTTATAGAGGATAAAAATCAGTCTACCAGGTCTGATAGACTTGATATGACCAAGAAGTGCACATACAGCCAATAAATACAAAAATAAAAGGAATTACAGTCTTCAAACCAATGTAGCGTTCATAAAACAGTAGTAGCACAACTCTAAGCTCTACATTTTTCTTTATCCAATCCAGCTTCTCTGAACTTGAAAAAAACCCCAAACATACATAATCTGTAGAATTTGAAAAACAAAACACTGGTTTTGTTGGTGTTTGGGTTTTCTTTAAAAAAAGCCTGTGGTCCCAAATTAGTCCTTTTGAATTTTTAATAGCTGCGGGTGAACTTACCCAGTACAGAACATCAGATTTTTGTGAGCATCAAATCACCTTTAAGTTTGTAAATAGTACAAAGGTTTTGTGAAAGCTTTTGAAACTGCAGCGAGTGTTCTCTGAAGGTGCAATACAAAGTGGTATATATTCAAAGGAGAAATTAAATACTTCAGGAAAAAGAAAAAACAAAACCTCAAGAGATCTAAAAAACTGCTTATGCCCATATACCATGAAAAACCTGAAAGCTAAAACTGCATGGCATGTTTGGACAGGATCACTGACTTGGTACAGCTCACTTTTCAGTTGAAAATGGGCGTGGCCCACCGGAAAGTCAGCAAATTATAGTCCTTACTCAATGCTCAAGATTTCCCCCCTTCCCCAAAGACACTGAAGATTCACAAAGCCAAGGGTTTGGGGTGGGCTCAGGCTTTATGAAAGAGCAGCAGCTTTTACAGGAACAGGGGGATCCCAGGTCCTGGGAAAAGCAAGTGACATCTAAAGCCACTCTGATGTTATGTTTAAAACCCATGTCCTTACAGTGAATTCTGTGTCTGCTCTGCTACAAATGAATTCTGACTCTACTTAGTCTATGGGCTTTGGTCACAGATTTCAAAGGAAGACAGGATCTTTCTTTCAGGTTTTGAAAGGCAGACACCCAGTTCCCCTTCCTCCAGTCAACACACAAAGTGAGAAAAAACACTAGCATTAGGTTTGTTATTATTTTTTTTTTCCTTTCAGCAGCTTTCATCGAGTACCTGAGTGTCTGGAGTCACTGCTGTATTCCTAATGCTCACTTCTAGCTAACTCCTCGACTAGTGTTTACCACTGACAGGCCCCCATTTCTCAACAGGGATTCTGTCTGCTGACAAACCCCAGGAATCAGGACACTGAATTACAGACTAAAAGTCCTACAGGAGCAGACAGCATCTGGTCAGTAAACTATATCATTTGAGAACAGTAGCACGGGGGATAACAACTATGGTGCAGTAGCTGTTGGGTTTTGTTCATTTTCCTCTGGCAGAAAATGCATTTTGAGATGATCTTGTTCTTCTTTCAGCCCCTTGGAGAGGTGTGTCCTTCTTCACAAAGGTGTTATCAGACTTTTAGGACTCTCCTTGGAACTTCTAATGCCAGTGGTTTGTTGCCCATTTCTGAAACTGAAAGCAAGTAAAAGACTGAGAACTAGAGAACATCTTCCAGGGTGTCATCAGACACCTCTCTCTCCTATAAGCACCACTACAATAACCATGTTACACTGCTAATATCAACATTAGATGAAATCTAATGCTTTGTACAGGGTGCCTTGTTGGATGGCAGCAGCAGTGCAGCAAACAATGCTTGGATCTTGAACGTCATTCAGCAACTATAATTCAGTTACTTCAGGCTGTTGGTGCAAGAAGCCTCCGAGGGGAATCTGGTTTGACTCTAGGATTTCTAGCTACAGTTTGTCAACTGCAAAGCTGAAAAGCCACAGGTCAGACATGTAAAAAGTCCCTAACTGTGATAAAGAGCAACATGTCCTTTCTCAAGGAACCTGGCCTAGGAATTTTTCTTATTCTGAAAGCATAATGACAGCTCCTTATACTGACCAGGAATTAGATACAGGGAATTCTAGCTTTTTCAAGCTATTATTGCTTACAGGGGCAAATTCTGTTCTAATACCAGTTCTCATTGAGCTGGTGGCGGCTACGCAGCTGCTCTTTGGTTAATTCAGTTTCCCTCTGCTGCTCTAAGAATTTTTCTCACACTGTAGTGGATGTGTATAGATTTGAGTGGAAATGTTTGCTTGGGGTACCCTAAATAGCAATGTTGGTAGGGCAAGAGAACTGTCATTGCTTACAGCTAAATCATATAAACCAGAGGAAAAGCTGTCCTGGCCTGTCTCTGGCTGCCCAGAAAGAGGCTAAAATGTTGAAATCCTGCGTTTAATTTTGAATAGTACCTAAAGAACTTACACTGGAAGGATGAAGTCTCATAATGCATACAATCCCACTAAATAGTTTAAAGGAATAGTTTAAATAAAGAGTTAAGGAGAGTGAATGATATAATAGGATGGAAAGTGTCTGGAGATCTGAAGCAACAGCCTCAAAGTGCTATGAAGGTCAGCCTTGCTTTGCCAGCACACATCAGCTCTCAGGTTCAGACATTCTGGAGAAATTGTATTATGTCATTGTCTGTCGAATTAACAATCCAAAAAAAAAAACAGTCTGAAAGGCACTTTGAAAGTTTTGAAGTTTTGCAGTGGACCTGAAGAAACATGTTTCCTGATTGTGAAAAGGGACTGTGTTCTGAATTCCTGTGAAGCACAGGATGAATGAAAGCTGCCTTACCATTTCACCTTCAGCATCTGCTCAAAGCTCTCGGGCAGTGGATTGCCATAGCTCTCTGGGAGAAACAGGGTAAGGATCCCAATCAGTACAGTCAGGCTTCCCATCAGGATGTATGGTAGGAATCTATCGTAGGCACCTGGCAGAACACAGAACATTCCAGCAGTACTTAATGTCCACAATTGATAAACTCACATATAAAGTTTGTATTCCAGACATTGCTGTAATGCAGAATTGATTTGGAATAATTAGGTGAAAGATTCATCAATATCAAAGGTGAATCCAAAGCTGAGTTACATCTACTACCTGCCAGCAGTCAAAGGGACCTTTCAATTTTAAAGTTTCAACATGTGCTCTTGGATAGCCACACCTACCATAATTTCATGCCAACCCCCATGTTTCTATAGCAGCCAGAAGTTTGGGTTGCTTTTTGTTTGTTTGGGGTTTTTGTTTGGTTGGTTTTGGGTTCTTTTGTTTGTTTGTTTGTTTTTTACATTTTCAACTGGGATAATCAACATCTTTGCAAGGCAATAGCTCTGCTGGAGTCTTAAGTACCACAATGTCATCAAGAACCAAATCCTCTGTTAAATAATACAATATGAGGGAATAAAATTGCTTGCAAGCAATGAAGCACTCATCACTGCCTGAGATCATGTATCCTGCTGGGCTGATGCAAAAGAAAGGAAGGGACTAAGTCAGCTGAACAGGTCGGTTACAGACTAACAGCTCATTAATGGGGAAATGCTTTAATGCCTTCCTTACTGCAAAGGGAGAGAACTTCCCGAGATGCACATGAGGCTCTGACCTTGGTCTACTCAGAATATTATTTTGGACTTGAAGGCAGTAGCCTCTGCCAGCAGCCGAAGCTGGCACACAACCGTTTAGGCAGGATGCAAGATCCTCAAGTCTCAACAGCACAGCAATGAAAAGGTCTTTCCAAAAAGGGATTAGCTAGGAGTTAAAGTACTGAAGATAGAGAAAGTACCAAAGTGGACTTGACAGGTTTATTTTATTGTTGGGAAAGAGCAATATGCTTTATAATGTATGGAATAAACTCAGATTAAAGAGGGGACTTCTGGGTATGTCTCACAGAGCCAAAGTTTGTGATCTGAGCTCCTCTGTGTTTTTGAGCTGGATGAACTGCAAGGTCCTAATTTAGCTGTAGCAAATAGCAGCAGCTGACAAGTTTCTCTTGAAACCTCTTAAAGTTTAAGAAACTATTTGGATGTCTGGAACTTAAAGACTGAGCCTATGGATACCAGGGAGAAAACCCCCCCACAATCAGTAAAAAAATCAGTAAAAACGTTATTTTGTACACATTTCTCTCTTAGTGCTGCAATGGAGATTGAAGACCTTAAGGAGAGTCAACAGTCCTGCTGACCCTTTTACTTTACATTTGTACTGTACAAGTATGAGACTAAGACAACGTATTTTCATCATTTTTGGTACAGTGTGTTCCAGTTACACTGGAATGCAGATGTGAGTCAACACTGATTAGTTACAGATAGTCATCTCCTCTCCCCTTTCCTGGCATGGAGAATCACCACTAACCCCTCAGCAGTACATCAATAATGTTCTGCCAGAGCCAGCAAAGTCATGCTCATGTTGTATCAAAGATCTCAGCAGGAAGCAACGCTCGTTAGGGGCAGAGAGAGTTGAGATGGGTCCAGTGATGGCAGAAGGAAATAAATCATGTGTGAATGAAAGAAAGAGGAGATTAAGCACCCCAGACTGAGCAGTAGGTATTCACAGATACTTCCACCCTTAGTCCCCTAATCTCTATCACTCTTTCCTGTCTGCAACATGAGGAACATTTTTATGTATTAAACAAAAAACCAAACCAAAAAATATTTGTCAGTTAAGATAGGTGCAGCACTCAGAATGTGATGGCATTGAGTGTCAAAAAAAGCCTGTGAGGAAATCACTAATTCTGCTTACAGAAATATTGAGCAATAAGAAAAAGCAAAATGAATGAATGTTGAAGTAACTGGCTTAGAAACTAAAAAAATTTTTTTAAAAAATCACTTCAAGTAAATGCATTTTCATGCTACTTAACCTGTATGTTTTCCATGTATTACTTTAGAGAGCACAAATCCTGGGAATGTTTGGATTCTCACCTGGTTTATCTCCCAACATACCCATCTTGGGATGCACAGGGACAGTACCATGCAATGAATTTCCTACTGCTACATTTCGTTACTTGCAAGACCACTTCTTGTCACACTCTTGGGAAACTAACTGGCATCCCAAGATGTGATTATCATTCCAGCCACTCCGTTTGCACAGTTTATAAACATCATCATTGTACTGGACCAGCTCTAACCCACTTCAGTGATATATATGAACGGTCCCTAAAGGAATGAAGTGCCGGATCCTTCCGTGAAGCCCAGGGAGCTCCACTTAATTTCTACCATGTGTGACAGTGGACTCACACCCAAGCTGAGAGAAGGGACTGAAAAGACAACAAGTGAAGGGACTTAAAGCTGAACCTGCACTGCAGAAGCTCAGACAACTTCTCTGGGCAGTTGTGTGGTGCAAGGCAAGAAAGACAAGATATCTCACCGAGGTAAACAAAGTAAGGAGCAATGATGCTGCCCAGCCTGGAGGCCGTGGAAGTTGCTCCGACTGCCATGTTTCTTACTAGTGTTGGGTACAGCTCCACATTGTAGACATAAAGCATTGAAAATGCAGCTGTGATGCCAAACTTCCCAAGCATCACCAGTCCAACAGAGAGGACATTAAGTTCTGGAGGAGAAAAAAATAAAATCAAGGTGAATAAATAACACCCTGTGCTTATTACTTGTATTACATCTACATCCAAAAGACTGTATTGCTGTTTTTTTCCTAGAGGTCGTGAATTTGGTGCTTTGGGTTTTTTTAATTACACAAAGTACTAACCCCATCTCTAGATGACTCCAAATTCCCCACTAAGCATAATGTAGATTCTCAGGTCATTTTGTATTTTTCAGATTTTGGTTGTCTTCAAGTAAAACAGCATTCTTGAAGTGGAACAAAACTCTGGATTACACAGCAATAAACTACAAACTCAAACCCACCCCTTTTTCACAAAATCCTATCGAGATTTACACACAGTGAAATCTAGATACAGGTTTTTGTAGCCTGAAAGCACAACCAGATAAATCACAGTACACTTTCGGCTCTCATTTTAGAAGCTGGTTCTCCTGAACTATATAAAGCTCAGTAATTTGACACAATAAATAAGCGTCGAGTGTGACTCAGCATATACATATGCAATAAAAAAACCTAAGGCTGTAAGGGACCAGCATAAATTCCACCTCAAATTCTAAATGTGATCCTGATTTCCAGTACTTTTGCAGAACTATTACACAGTACCATAAAATATTTTGAATATTTCATATACTTAAGTCACATATTTCATTTTGTACCTGCAGGAACCAGCTGAATGAAGAGGACAACACTTCCCCCTAAAAATAAAGTGCCAGATAAGGAGTAGCGCCGTGGGAGGGAGCGGAGGAGAAGCCAGGCAATCACATAAGCTGGAACTTCAATAACAGCCGAGAGGAAACAGTTGACATAGGCATTTCCATGCCAGTCTGGAGTGCTGAGGGACAGGCCAAAGTAACCGACTGATGTGAAAAACCTGAGAAAAGCAATAAAAGCAAATTATTCCAGAAACAGCAGTCTCTGAACGCCTCCACAAAAATGGGACATCGCAAAGCACCACCACAGGCATTGTGGCTTAAAAAAGTCTCAGTGGCAACCCCATCTTTCTAATTCTGTTATCCCATCCAGTGATCATATCCACAGCAGCTTGAAGACACCTCAGATTTCTCTGTCCTTCCTGCATACACTACACCAAGTAAAAAGCTTTGTGGAAGTCATTCACAAAGGCTTTTCATTGCAATGGACTCAAAGACACAATGATACTCTTGCAAGCTTCCCAAGCCAACTACATTCCTACTTGTAGCCAGTGTCAGGATCTCCCACCCTCAGCAGTTCTGTTACATCTTATTTAATCTTCACAGAGAGCTGGATGTTCGGGTTTCAAATCACAGGAGTGCCTTACTATGGCATGCCAAGTGTGCTAGCCAATTCCTTTCTGCTGGGGGGAATATGGACAGAAAAGGGTCCTGGTTTGTCTATATGGCATTATTGGGTCCTCATTTCTCGTGGCTGCTCAGGCAGGGACCAGGATCTCACTGAGACGGGCACAGTACAGAAACAGAACAAAAATGCTGGCCGTGGGTCTGGCTCTTGTTATGTTACTGAGTTGCTGCCTTTGCTTCAAGAAGAACATTTCTCTTCAAATAGAGATTACAGATTTGGGAGCATTTAAAAAAAAAAAAAGCAACATACTTCAAAATACACAAGTTGTTACATATAGTTTTTAACTATTTTACATCTGAGTCAAGGCTAATGTCTCCATATTCATTTTAATCACCCATATTAATGTGGGTGTGAGGACATTGAGGGCCATGTACCACTGGAGCTGGGCTCCGACATTCAGACTTAAGGCATGTGCCCTCAAATCAGAAACTCTTCTATTGCCTGGGTACTTTAGGAATACACATTTCCTTACCACAAAAGTAATGACATAATAGTAATAGTTGCAATGTTTCGGGTTCGAAATAGGTCCAGAAGGATAGCCTTCTGCTGCTGCTGAGGCTTCGAATCCTGCATCTGAAGGAAAAAGGAAAACAAAACCAAAAAAATTCCCACACACCTAAGAGCAAAACAACCTCTGCTACCCACAATCTGGGCAGTTACGAAGTTATGACTATCAGGGGACAACTAGTCAGCCCAAGGGCCACTTCTGCACCAGGGAGCACAGTCCTAAGGTGAAGCTTGTCTCTGCTACCAGCTGTACTCATGGGAATTTCCATTGCACCACGATGACTAATTAGAAAGGAGTATCAGCTGACCAGACAGACAAGTTAACGTTTCCTTGAGGACCTCACACAATACTTGCAGAAGTAACCGCATTACCAAAGGCATTTTTCTGTCCATTCTGTGTACTGTCCATTCAACTCTCTTCAACCTTCATAAGTGATGTGAAATAAATGTAGGAAATCACCCAGTTTTGCTGCCTGCCAGCATCCTGACAGGGAGAGGAACAGATGAGAGAGGCTGGTGAGGTGGCCCAGGGCACATCATAGGAGCATCCACCACCTCAGATTGGAGATGGAGGGTCTAGTTTGAGGCTTGAAGCAGGAATCTTTTGGGTGGCATTAGGGTGCCTTTCTGCCTGCACACTTTGCCTTTGCTAGGGCAAAGCCAGCACTTGTGGGCAGGCTTCCCCCAGGCCCAAGGAACAAACCACTCTGGTTCTCCCTACAGGACTATCCAGGAGATAGAGATTCCTTTCCTAGGAATAGATGATGATTTCCAAGGAATGTCTTTCTAGTAATGTTTGAAAAATACTTCCAACATGAGACTTAGCATCCAGACATCATCCTCAGGCTTTTTTGGACAGATGCTTTGGCACACAAAATTTCCATGAAGCAGGTGTCTCCTTGTTTTAAGAAAACATGCAGGAATGATAAAATGCTGCAACCCAAACAAGTCATGCCCAGTTTGAAAGACACCTGAGGCCTGGCTGTGAAGTAAGGGAAGTGCTTTTCCATGGCTGGTGTAGAATGAGCTTCCCATAACTGGAACATGCACTTCAATTTACACTAAAACTTCCACTTGGGAAAGAGATCTTCAGCCAAAATGTGGCAGTCAAGTGACAGATCCTGCCCAGGGGAGGGGTAACTCACAGCATCTCTGTGACACTGCAGAGGAGCATACGGTGCTTTGCTTTCTGCTCTATCAGGAGACACAAAACGCAGGTGCCAGTATAAGGCAGTAGAGGAAGATCTGACCTGCAGACACACGGTCATTGCTGATGCAAGGCTGGAAGAGTCTTTGCACAAGAAAAATGTGCCTCTTTGGGAGGAGCTCCAGTGAGGGCAGAGCCGGTAGAGGGGGAGACGAGCACATGAACCAGCCATCCCACAGTGGCTATGCTGCTCCCTGGCTTGCTGGGCTGCCAGTTTTGCACTAGACTTTCTTCTTTTAACCAATAGATATGAAATACAAGAAAAACACAGTTTTGAAGAAGAGCTTGATGTTCTTCATTGTCTTCACTCACATCATGGTTTTCAAGTCCCCTTGTAGCACTCGGGTGCTTTGGCTGGTTTGTGCAACCTGAAGAGTCCCTCAGGCTCCACGCAGCCCCAGCTCATGTGGGTGCTGATTTAGGATCCCCTACACAGCCCCCCTGCAAAGGGCTGTTGCTCAACTGCAAACCACTAATAATGCACCAAACTGAAACAGGCACAAACACATTTTCCTTGGGTCTTTGCAGTGCTGAAAAGATGAAGCAACCTGGGTCACCCTTGCTTTGAAAACCACAACAAACCACTGCTGAGGAAGAGAATTTTACTGTAAAAAGCAAACAAATAAAACCTCTCTCTGGGTTCTACTTTGATCTCGCTAACCCAGCACTTACTGCAGACCAACAGTCACTGCCAGCCCAAGAACTGCTGGTGCAAACCAGTTCTCTGCTGGCATTTCCCAACAAGTCAACCAGCCAAATGGGGAAGTGCCAGCGAGGTAAAGTACCGGGATGTGTGAAACATACCTCCGCAGTATCGAAAAGCACGGCTGGGGCTGGAATGCCATTTATTTTTGCAGCCTTTCGGATAATAGCTTCTGCCTCTTTATATCTTCCCTGGGAGATCAGCCACCGAGGAGACTCAGGAATGATCCTGTAATAAATTTCAGAATAAATGACTGAGTGTTTTCCCAAAAGTAAAAAATTATAAATAATTCATTTATTGTGTCTACGAGTTACACTCAGATGTCACAGATTGCTTGCAGCAGGAGACAGCCAGCACAGAAGCATGTGGGCAATGTAATTCAAATATATGGGACTCTTCTATTCTCATGCTAAAGTAGGTGCTTTGTCCTCAGTGGTTGTTTTTTAAGGAATAACTGATGTCCACCAGATGTCACCAGATGGACAGATAGGTTGGGGGTAGCTTAGCCAGTGTGAATCAAAAATATTCTTAGGAAACTGCACACTGTGTGGAAATGCTTTAAATATGCACAGGGTGTATTTAAAGGTTCTGTGTCACAGTAATCTTATATACAAACCTCACCATATTACCACAGCTCTGAGGCAGATTCTCCCAGGCAGAGGGCAGGGGCAGTGTCCCCTTATAGAGTTGATGACATTTGCTGATCAGTTATAGGCACATGTTGAGTGAATTAACACCAAACACAGGACAAAAAACTTTAACTTTCCTTAACTAAATCCTTTGGTCTTAACAGATGCCACCTTGCTCCCTTTAGCCAGCAGCACTTTTTCCTCTCTTTGGAAAAAGGCAGGTCAAGACACTCCCTTTCTGATGAACTCTAAAGACTGACTCAAAGCCAGGTCAATAATTTCAAACATCAGATGATTTTTATCTGATCATTTATCACTAATGAGACTTTCTGTAAGATGAGCTGCCTCCACTGTTCTTCTTACTGGGAAAGCTGAGGATCTTGAGGCTGCAGAGACAATGCTGGGAACCTCCTGGAGAATTTGGAAGGGAAATGAGTAAAAGAGCAAGAATGGCACAGCGCAGAGGGATGTGCAAGTCACATGGCCTGTGGGAGCAGTGGGTCCACATGCCCAAATGCCAGCTAACACCAACCTGCCTTGGCAGAGCTTTGCCAGTGCACCTTCATCCCCATCTACGCCTACACAGGCCCCAGACAAAGTGCCGTCAGAGGAAGTTTGTGGCATTTTTAAGTGTAGGCCTTTAAAAGGCCTGGGAATTCCCACCCCATAGATTTCAAAGCAGGACTCTGAAGTCATGCCTTGGGGACAAATTTCCTGTGCCTCACAGTGCCTGTTCTATAGCAGACATCTGAGAGGCTTCCACCTAAAATCAGCCTCCCCAGAAAATAGCTGCTTGGTGCAGAGGGAAATGCTGCTGTGATGAAGGAGTTTGAAACACTCCAAGTTAAATAGGCAAACTGACCCTTAAACAGAATCAGACTGTCTTTAAAATCCAATGACAGCAGAGCTGGAGCTGAAAACCATTTTAAAGGTTTGGTTTGAAGACTAAGGTTAAAAAAACCCCAACTAACCAACAAACCATCAGCAGATACTTCTAACAAGACTGGGACATGCAGGAGGTCTTTTAGACTACAGAAGAGTGTGTCTAAATCACTTAACTGTTACAAAGATGCTAATTGCTCACTTACAGGTATAACTTTTTCAAGACAGCAAGAAGAAAGGAGTTCCCTGAATAATATGAAAGAACTCTTCCTGTTGTGAATTATCCTTATTTTAAGAGTGTGAGTGATACCTTGCTTTTCCGTTCCTATTTTCAAACACCTGTCCCTTCAGAACACAGCAGATGCCCAAGGCAGCAACAGAACAGAGCTATCTGCCCTTCTTCAGTGCTTCTGTCCAGCTAAAAAGAGCAGGGCTTCAAGCACACAGACAGCACACACAAGGCTCTCTAGGTAGTTACTCGACTTAAAACTGGCAAGAAAAACCACACAAAAAATGCCCCCTCGAGGCAAAGCTTTCTCACATGGTGAATAGAAAAGTGCCCCTCCTCCCTGACCCCCTGCCATCACCCAGCACCTAGCACAAAGAGCATCAGACGGGAGGGGAGGTGGGAAGCGTGGCTTTGGCATGGACTCACCACCAGAGCGGGATGCAGAACAGCCCCGGGACAGTGAGCGCCAGCAGCAGCATCCGCCAGTCTCTGATGAAGTAAGCAAACAGTGGCAGCAACATGTAGCCAATTGCAAAAAATATGCAAACTCCTAATGTAGAGAATAGAATACGAACTGATTTGCCAAGAATTTCTGTGCCTGTTTAAAACAAGGGAGGTTGGATTAGCATTTTAACTCTTTGTTTTCAAGCATGACTAATTACTTTATTGCATTTACATAGAAAAATAAGCTAAACAATCTTAGAAAAGAGCAGCACAGCACAGACCCACCTGTACAGAAAAGCTGCTGGGAGTATTGGGAACCTTCAGATAAAGAAGCTACTTCTGTTTGCTTTGATTAATGCATTGGCAGAAGCAGATAAGGACAGGTATGGGGGATGGCCAGCAGACTTCCAGAAGCCTTCCCCACATGCTCACCTAGGACACAGCCTGCTCCCCCACTTAACCCATCATGATTTGAGATGCAATTCACTGCTGGGCACTTCTGGAAGAGCAAAGGTCTGAGCACAGCAGACTGACATGGGATGGAAGGATGTGAATTTACAGTGAGGTAAGGTGGGAACAAATTTCCCACCTATTTTTTGGAAGAGAAGAAAGGTTGGAATGTTGGATCGGCACATCACGGGCTGAAGGACAGAACCAGGGAAGATGCCATCCTCTAGCAATGTTACTGTTCCAGTAGCCAGGCAGCAGTCAGGGAAGCATCCTACAGCCACTGCACCATGCAGCAACCTAATATCGGGTACTAAAAACTGAGACTGTTCTAAGCCTTCAACAGCACCTAAATTCTTTCACAATAAAACACCCAGCCACTGCTTAATAGAATCCAGTGATGCTCTCAGGTACCTCACTTCTCCTTGAGCTCTCAGCCCCTGGTCTACACAGCTCTCATTCACATTAGGAACACTGCAAGGGCCATAACTGCCACAGTCTGATCTGGATTCAATTAAAATGCAAACAACACTGAGCGAACAGGAGAGTCACAAAGTGTGAAGAGTGTACTTGGGTTGTGTATCATGGCAAGAACTCCAACATTTATTATTGCAGAGAAGATGGAAAAAAACACCCAAGACTGGAAAACCCTCCTATTTGATAGTTACATAAATTCTCACTTCAGAAACCTGAAGTAACTGAATAAAGTCACAGTAAAAAACCCTGAAAATAAGAATTTGCTAGGCTAAAACAAGAGTGTGTGGGGATAAATGATACCATCTTCCTCTTGACTTGCTCTTGTTTAGAGGGGCTTTCTTGGGAGAGGTCTAATACTGGAAACATTGGTTTATGCCGGTTAAATGTTACATTATAGTTTGTGTCAATTCAAAGCCAATATGAGATGATGTCTTTCAACTACAATTCCCTTGTCTCCTGCCTTTCCTTTTCTCTCATTCTCCTAGCCATGGAGTATCAGTTCTTGGACAATATCAATGTGCCTTCACAAACCTCTGCAGTGTTTTACAGTCCTAGAAGCTGAACACAACAGTTTTGAGCACAGAGAACTGAGGCCTAAAGCTAAGAGAGAAATTTCACAGCACGTGGTTGAAAAAACCCTAACATTGACTACAGAAGTTCACCAACAGCTCAGGAGGGAACTACTCCCATGAAAGTGGGCAATAGTGCAAAGGGCAGCATGAGCCTAGGTGGCTAAGGATGCTGAAACAGGATCTGAGCTACACGTTGGGAGGAAACACAGGTTTGGATATTGCAAGTTTGAATGAGAAGAAAAACCTGCACTAAACTTGGAAAAAACCCCACTGCACTTGAGGATGGAGGGTGCCAGGGCTGCAGCACAGCCAGGGTCAACAGGGCCTTTATAGGTGCTGGTGCCACTGCTCCCCTCCCAAGCACAGGTCATCCCTGCTTGCTCTTGGAGGAAAGAAGGGGAGCATCTCCAGCACATCCTGTAATCAGGATGGACTTCCTTAAGGAGTCACTTTTCTTTTTGAAAATGGGTATATTTTGAGGATGGGTATATTCTCCTATTCAGCACCTCTATCATGTGCAGCTTCATGGAAGCTCCTGGGTTTGCCTTGCCACAGGCAGAAGTCACAGTGCTTATGGGGACACGCTGGCTGTGGAGTGTAGGGTGGGAAGGACCACCCTCCATAAGCACCTCCCTCCTTACCCATGACAATCAGCCAGTGGCTCACTTAAATGAGGAAGCTAATGTCTAAGTTAGTTTAGATTAATCCTGCCCTTAGAACCAGCCTCAAGACTGCTGGGGAATGGCCAGCACTGCTGCTCCCTCTGCTCCCTGGTATCCATCGCTGCTGTGACAATTCTACAAAGGAGAGGATGGCAGAAGAGACAACACGATGGGGCGAGGGCCAGCACACAACAGCTAAGCAATTAAACAAGCCTAATGATACTTGGGGAGACCCAGACCCCTCTCTCAACAGTAGGACCATTTGCCCAGTGGGGTGTTCCTGGCCCTCCCTTCCAGCTTTGCTTCTGCTGAGCACTGAGGCAGCATCCCAATCCACATCTAGCTGTGCCTCACATTCCCAGGGGAGTTGGGAGCTAAATTCCTGCCTGATCAGAACCTGCACCTCTGTGCTACACAACACCCATGTGTTTCCACAAGGATTTTGAGATTTACCCAGTGCTGTACCTCCCAGCCTTCCCATGGCAGGCTCCATCAGCTCCACACGAGAATGCACCAGAACAGTGGGAGCAGTGGCAATGGTGACAGCAATGGCAGCAGCGGTGACAATGGTGATGGCAACAAGGGATCTCCCTGCTGACAGTCTGACCCTAATCCTCCCTGCACCACAGGCAGCAGTGACTCATGGCTGCTTGGGGACACAATGCTGTGTCCTCTTCATAGTACTGACTTCATATTATGCTCTTCTGAACTATATTTTTCCCTGTTAAAGCCTCATGGGGTAGGAAAGACCAGCACTAACTATTAATATACAATTTTAATCTAGCTCACATTACGATCTACAAATTGTAATGCTGACACCAGGGGTTTAAAAACGGCCATAAATATATATGTGTTAAACCCAGCTCTTGCAAACCCCAGTTTCCCCCCTGAGACCTGCATCACTCATCCCCATAATTTTCCCATTCAGTTGCCTTTCCTGAAACCCCTGTGCCTAGTGGGAGCCTCTGTGGGGTCCCCTTCCCCATGGGGTGCCTCATTCCCTGCAAAGTCCCCAGGCAGCAACTGTAGCCATGCAGCTGCTGGGCCTTTCTTCCTATACTCCCCATAGAAAAGAAAGCAAACCTTAGCTTCTAAAACTTAGGACTTTATCACTGATCTCAACACTGAGAGCAATGACTTTTTGGCTAATGGGGCTTTGGCACCCACCCAGCTCCTCTGCTCTGGTTCCCCTGACGCTCATTGTGCCTGGAAATGCTGGTTTGCTCCAAGGCTTTGCACTCAGGTGCACACTGACCTCTCTGCAAAGGGTGCAGAGGGAGGCAGGGATGAACCCAAATAGTTTCTCTATCTCAGATCTGCTGGTGGTGCTAAACCCTGAATGCTGTCTTGAATGTCTTCTCCAAAGAGGAATGAAATGGATGTTTATTGAGACTCTTCCTGCTCTCTTCTTTTTCTCTAAACCTATAGAAAGTATAGGCTTGAAGAATCGCAGAGCAAAAAAAACCATACTGGCCTAAGGTAGGAATTTTACCAGTGAAGACTTACCACTGTCTAATTAAATGATCCAGATTCAGAGGGGAAAAAAGTAACAGTACATTAAGCAAACATTTAATCTAATGCAAACATATTCATACCCAAAATGAAGGCCACCACGTAGTTAGAGATCTGTCCCATCCCCACAATTAGAAAGACCACTGTGAACATCTCCCAGCTGGTGGAAAAGATCTGCAGGAAACTGAAGCCAGTCTGCACAGCCATTGTCAAAAAAAGGATATTCTTCCTGCCAAACCTTTGGTAAAGAAAAAGATTATTACTGAAACAGCATGCATTTATGGTGGGGGCTATGTAAGAGGGCACAAGGCAGAACAAATATCCAACCTCAAGTGATACATCTTAGCACAACCTGAAGTTCTGTTCATCTTAAAGAATTTTATTATTTTCATATGCACTAAAAATATTAAAATTTCCAAGACCCATGAGACAAACAGAGAAGAAAAGCTATAAGCAGAAACTTCAGGGAGCCACTAGACAGAGATTAAGGAGACTAGGCAACAGTACAATAGGGAAACACATGCAGACTGCAAGCCACACACCTGAAAGTTAGGAAATGATGGCTTTTAGGCTACAGGCATCTATACTTTGCAACACCATTATGTTTTGAGTGTGTTAAATAGCTTTGTCAACTGGTTTCAGTCTGAGTTGCCAGACATACTGCACCCTTTCTCTCACCTGTTTCTCTGCATTAGGATTACGTGGCATGTTGTCCTGCAGAGTCAGGGCAAGATCATGTATGGGTTTTCATACCTGTGGGCACAGATGCTGCATGGGCTGCATTGCCTGCTGCCTGCAGCAACCCTTAGGAAAGGCTTCTGTAGCAGTCATGGGGGGATTGCTCAGGTATGGGTTCAGATCATACCCCTTTACTGACAAAACCCCCAAATAATCCAAGGAAGCTCATGCGGGAAGGCATGAGCTGGGCTCTCAGTGGCTGTGCTGCCACCAGGGCAAACACACTTCCTCAAATACTCCCACTGGGCAAGTGGCACCACTGGGATTTAGTGATTATCTCATCTCCCTTTCAAACAGTAACACCAACTGACTTCTGCACTGGGGCAGGAGTCAGGAGATTAAATTCAGATCACATGGAATTTAATGCTGGAGGCTTTAGGATTAAGACTCCCAGTGAGCTTTGAAACCCCTCTGCTAAGCACACAGAGCACCCCTCCTACCTTATGACATCCTCATTCCCAGACACCAGTCAAAGCAGGATCAGAGATCCCGCCCATAAGAGTATGGACACTGGGCTCAGGGCTGTAGGGAGAGGGGAGCAGAGACTTGCAGAGGGAATATTCTGCATTCAACACTTGTAAGGCCAAAACCTCAACACTGCTGAGACAATTATCAAATGTCTGTAATGATTTTTTTGCATTTTACATCTGCTTAGTGAGATGCTATGACAATTGCTATCCATTTTCAGGTTATCTTTTTTTCCTTCCTCTCATATGTCCTTACTCTAACCTACCATATAGCAAACCATCTATCCTATGCAGAGATTCCATTCAAAGAGCAAGTTTCTATCTTGCAGCTCTAACAAGGGATTATCAGTTAATGTGCGACACAACACGCCATATTTTAAACTACTGAAAAGGCTGGATAAAGAAACAAATGGAAAGTGGGTTGTGAAGGGAAACCCATTGCATGAATCTGCAAAGCAGCCACATGGGCTCCTTGTGGAGATCAGTCCCTGGGCTCTGAAGGGCCCAAGAGACAGAAATCCTTCACCTGGGGTAGACCAAGATGGGATTTTTGGAAGAAGCCAGGCCAGTTACCTCATTTTGATCAGAACTTAGAGTATTGGACATTTCATTCCTTTTGTCTCTTAAAAACAAATGCACCAGCCGTGGTCCCAGGTCTGCCCTGCTCTGCCCACGGCATTACCTGTCTGAGAGCTGCCCCGAGATGAAGGAGCCGATGAGGACCCCCACAAAGAAGAGGGAGGTGGTCAGTGGGGCTTTCCAGTCATCCTCACACACCAGGTTCCACTGCAAGAGAAAGGCCTGTTCTCAGACACAGCCCCAACACTGCGCTGAGCCTCGTCCAGCACAGGGGCTGCTGGTTGTAGACACACACATTTCCATGCAATGGAATTCTCTTTCCCCATATCCACACTTCCACCCATCACTGGCACTGTTTTCTTGGTCAAGGTCACTGTTGGAACATCCTGCTTAAAGCATAGGAAAAAGAAGGGAAAGTGATTGCCTCCCCAAGCAACTCCATGAGGCCAAAACACCAGCAGCTGTCTGACACAGCTCCATTGCCTCTGAAGGGGATGAGCAGCCAGCAATTCCAAACCTGATGGGAGCCCATGTGTGCAGCTCAGGGACTGCCCTGGACCTGTTTCCAGCACAATCTTCCCATCACATACCCACCAGACCCCTGGACCTCGCTCCCCACGGTCCAAGATGCTCCCACCAGTAAAACAGAGCCATGCAGAAGGGTAAAGAGCCATCCCAGCTAAGGACAGCTTCCAGTTTACCTGTGCCAGCACAAAACCTGCTGCATCTCTATAAATTCTGGGGCTGACAAAACATATGTAAGAAGACGCACAGAATGAAATCTCTTTTCTTGCACTCATGTATTGCCAAATTCTGTTCCACCCCACAACCTGCACCACTGACTTGCCACCCATCACTCACAGCCTCATGACTGCAGCTGGCTGAGGCTGCAGACTTAGGACAGGAGCCAGTATGGAAACTTCCATCTAAAACTACTCATAACCTCAGACAAGGTTTAAAAAAAAATAAAAATGGCATCATGAGCCTCTGTCCACCAAAGTTACAGCTGAGCATGTCTCTGTCAAGGCTTGCTCCCTTCCTGGTGACTAATCTCCTGGTTAAGGCATACCTGCCAGGAGCACTTAGGGAGAGGCTTCAAACATGTCACTCTCAGATCAGATAATTCTACCACAATAGTAAGCTAATTAGATCACAGATCAAAGTATGGCATAATTTTAATAATTAGCCATGCTATCAGAGAGCGGGGCCACCACTTGCACCCTCTGCTTGGAGAACGGACGGGCCAAACACAGGCAAAGGTTTAGTGATGGAGCAGAAACCTGCCCTCAGAGCTGCCCAGGCTCCTCACTCAGCTGCAGGCAACAAGGAGCAGCTCTTGTGTTACAGAGACACCCAGGTGCTGTCTGATGGCACCACAAGTCCTGCCAAAAACAGACCACCGGTGGATTGCTGGCTGAGCTTCACTGCTGCTGCAGAACAGGCAGGCAAAACCCAGAACAAGGGGGAAGGTGGTGTGGTTTGATGCAGTTTGCTTTGGACTATAAATTAGGAAAGAGATGCAATCAATGCCTATTTTCAGGCAGAACAGAAATACGCTGCCAGCAGAGGGAGTCAAATACTTCTGCCCTTTGCCCAGCCTGCAAAGTAACACCAGCTACCCGACAAAAAAAGAAGTTGAGGTTAAAAACACAGCCCATGCCTGAGGAACACACATGTCTTCAGTGCAGGAACAAGGAGACTTGTGGACTAAAACGTGCCTCCAAGACTTAAATCTGATGAAGAACAAAAAGAACCCTATGGCAGCATTTTCTGTAAGGTATTTTGTTGTCCCTTCTGGGAAGGGAGAGGTGGTGAAGTGTGGGCCCGTCTGGGCACACACCTGCACTTATCTGCACTGTGTTTGAGAAGATGGAGGTTAGCATGTGCATCAGTGGGGGTCTGATATGTTCAAGGATGCTAGTTGTGAAAAAGAGATTCAGGGATCTGCTTAACCTGTCAAAGAAAACAGATTGCTGTAAAGAAGGTTGGTGGAAATCAAGTCCAGTATTTAAAACAAATCAAAATTCAGCTACAAAAACCATGACATTAAAAGTACACTGCAGAGGTCTTTCACCACGCCCTGCTGCACCTCCCTTTTCCCACTTGGGGAAAGCTGTTGACTAACAATGTGGCAGAATTTGCAGCTGATACAAACTATTGTTAATTATCTGGGTGCTGAGCACCCTGGTCTGGGGCCACCAGCACGGCGCCTGCTCCCAGACCTTCAGACTTGAGTTGCTCGAGGTTAAGGATCAGTGTTTTCAAAATGTCTCCATGGTGCCAAAGGGACTTTGGCTGTAAAATAAACCCAGCTAGATAATAACTTGCCCGTGAAACTGTGTTGCCTCCTTGGTGCCAGATTCCTTCTATCCAAGTGTTCGCTCCACCTCTTCCCATGACATATTGCACACTCAGCAAAAATTCGCGGTACAGGGTCAAGTCTTTAAGATTTGGGGGATGTGGTACACAGCACACAGCAGCTGGCTGTCCACAGAGGGGTTACTGCCTACAGGAACTCACTGCACTTGACCAGAAAACACACAAACACATCAAATCCATATGACTTTAGGTATACCTGAAGCTGCTGAGTGAACAATCCACCTATTTTAGCTTCAATACCACATGGTACCTGAGCAATACAGCCCTACTCTACAGGTACACCTCATCTCCCAAATTCCAACCTCCCATCCCCACAGGCACTCATCCTGACTGAGGCTCATGCCATGGCACTGCATGGTCAAGCACGTATCAACATGGTAAGATTTCATTAGTGCTTCAGTGTATAGGAAAAAGTGAAATGTAGCTTATTTGACCCCTTCCTCAGAGGCTGCATCCATCCCAGACAGCACCAAGCACACCATGGCTACAGGAGCTACAGCCCAGCCACAGCTTAACTGCCTACAGCTACAACTTCCGAACTGTCTCTACTGGGCTGATTGTACATTAACCAGAAAATAAGTAATTCTGTAATGTCCCTGGTGAAGCAGACTGGGGAGCAAAGTTCATGTAAGATTCCAAGTAAGGCCTCTGAATAGGAGCTGCTCAAGAACATGTTATTAAATCACTTTTATTCCCATCAAACCCCCACAACCATTTCTGATCAGCTCCCAGCTACTGGAAAGAGCCAGTTCTGCTGGGTGCTGCTGGTAGGAATAGTATAGATGGACAAGCTTTCTGAAAAACTGAAATTGCTGGAGAAGGTGCCCTGACTGCCCAAAGTGGCCCCCCTGCCAATGAGAAATCACTAATTAACATCCCGAGTACAACCTATTCACATCAGAGGAGAAAACACTAGTGGAGCCTTGAGTAAATGGGTGGGTCTGCAAACCAGGGAAAATCTGAACTTGTTTCCAAGAGTAAAGCTGACGATGCATAACTCAAGAAGTGTTAATTATTCACAGATGGCCCCATGCTGCTCCCTGGGAACCAGGGCCAGCAATGAGACCAGCTCTGCTTGGTGCACAAGTGACAAGCACAGGCACCTCCATGCCTGAGCACAGGGCAGGTTCCCAGAGCTGGGCAGGGCTGCTCTCCACTGATGCAAAAAGCCATAACAGAACAGAAAGACCTTCAGATGCCTTCAAACCTCAGCAATTCCTATCCAGTCTCTTGCCTCTGCCAGTCCCAAAGCTTCTGGTTTCTGCCTTCACTAACATCAGTGCCAGGGCTGGGACAGGGACTGAGCAGGGTGACACAGGTGACAGACCAGTAGCCCCAGTAGAGCCTCTGGCATTCACTGTCCCCTTTGCAGAGGCCTCGAAGTGGTGTCTGGGGTACATGCCATGCCCCAGTGGTGGAGAGCAGCTCAGTGTGTCCCCATGGAGTGGTGCTGGGTGACAACCTGGCTCAAGGGAACTAACCAGATCCTAATGCCTGCTCCTAAAGGCAAAACTGGTGCTTGTCCTTGAGCCTCTAATTAATGTTTGATCTGAGCATCATTATCTGGAAGTAAAAGAGCAGTAGATTAAGTTCCAGAAAGGAATACCAATGTAACAGACCCCAGGAGCCTGCCAAGAGGAAAAGGATACCCTGCAGCCCCTTCATCTCAGCCAAGGGATCACTCTTGACCCCACAATGACTCACATTTCCACTTGCTCACCATTACACTTACAGCCCCTTTCTTACATCATCCTGGCGCAATGATCACCTGTGGACACATTCACTTTTCCCCATCATTGCCATTTTAAGACCATGCAAATGACTCAGTCTGGGATTTCCCAGAGTTTAGCATGTCCTCACAGACCAAGTAACACAGGTGCTGAGCTGGTATCTCCCACTTCCCTTCAAGCAGCAGTAACAGCAAGATTTAATGCAACTGAACAAATCAAATGAAGTCTTCAGCGCTTAATCCTGTACCATCAAGTTCTGCTCTTCAGCTGAGTTCTTGAACTGAAGCTGTTTCTTCACTGAGCTCTTCTGATGGCATGTCCTGGCTTGTCTTTCCTAATACAGAGAAAAATGTTGGGTACAAAAATAAGCATCTCAAAATTATCTAAACTGCCTCTTTCCAGCACTTCATCAGTGCCTGTTTTCCATGTTTTGAAACCAAATTCTGCATTTTTTCCAAATGTCCATGACAATTTTGAAACAAAACAAGTATCCTTCTTTTCCATCTGGTTTACAGATGGGAACCTGGCACTTGGTTTCCATCTCTGAATGTGCTAATGCCTCTCTGGCATGCCCCAGGCCCCGTGGCAAACCCCACTGCTGCGTCCCATCTGAATCCTCCACAGAATGCTCTGTTTGGCATCTGCCAACATAAATTATTTACTGCTCATTAAGAAGAATCACATTTCTCCTCCTTTTGCTTCATTTACTGCCTCTCCCAGAGCAAGCACTGACTCCAAAACAGAGATTTAAAGTTCATAGACACCCCAGGATAAACTGACCTCCCTCTGGCACTGAGAGTGGCATTGTCTGTGCCAGTGGTAGCCACCAGGCAGCCGTGCCAGCCTGTGGGTTACAGCCAGGCAAGTGGGCAGCACAGGCTGCAGCTTCAGTTTGCCCATGGCCAGGAGCAGGGCAAGCTTCCCATGCACCCCTGCCTTGATTTGATACTGTGAGGGATGTCCAGTGACTGCCAGCACAAACGGCAAGTGTCACATGTGCCAGAGACTTCCCTTTGAGCAGGCGACAGGAGGCTGACATCCCCTGCCCACATCCTGCCTGCCTGGCATGTGGCTGAGCCCATGTCTGCACGCCCCTAGCACAGACCCTCCTCCTGTGTGCTCAGGACACAGACCCTTCGCCTCACCATCAGAACCTTTCCTGGCTGTGCCATCCTTCGATGTTTTTTTTTTAGTGGCAGATGTTGCTGCTGAGTCACAGGAACTCGTGAGGAGCGTTCCACACCCATTCCCTGTCATGAATCCCGACGATGAGCCATCAGTGCATGAGGAGGGCGGCCCTTGGCTACCTGGGGCACTCTCAGCTAAAGGACCGCGGAGCCTGCCAGCTGCCATTGCCTGGCATGAGGGTGAGCCCGTTATTCCCTGAAACCGCTTACGCAACGCAGAACAGCAGCAGCACTCCTACAGCTTCAGAGGAATAATTTTCCTTCTCTAACGGAGCTTCACACTCCGTGCCGGCGTTACAGAACAGTACGTCCCTGCCACCACACCACGGCACGGCCAGAAGACCCAAACAAGTGCTTACATGACCCGGCAACGCTGATGTTCCCACATCTCTGTACAAATGATGCCACTGCAGAGCCTTACAAACCGACCGGACAGCCTGGCTGCAGCCAGGTCAGGTTCCCGCAGGAGTGACCACGGCACCTGCCTCGCACCAATCCCAGCGCTGACGGCCACGGAAGCCACTGGCATTCCAGGGTGCGGAGCCAGCGAGGGTCTCTGCTCTGCTCTACCCCCAGCCAGGCTGGGTGTGTGTTTACCTGAACGTGTCTATGTCCCCATTCAACGCTGCACTGAGAACGAGAAATTCCATCGCGTAGAAAATTTACCGGGATGGTCAGCGTGTGGCAGGAGGAAACTACCGGGCTTCTATTTTCAGCCTCTGCCTCCCTCTCCACACAAGCCTGTCTCCGAGTAAAACAAGCTGGAAAACACAGCTGGGATGGCGAGGGCGGGCAGCTCCTTCGGCAACCTTTACCTCTCGCATCCCTCCCGCTCCTCGCAGCATCGTGCCCACCCGGACTCTTTCCCACAGGCACTTCACCCGCTGTTTCTCGCTCCCTGTTCGCCCTCCCCCAGGCAGAATGACAGACCCTGGCCCCGGCACAGCCCGGGATAGGGGTGTCACCGCGGCCGCGCACCTCGGTGACGATGGTGGAGCGATAGACATCGCGGCTGTACTCCCAGCCGTCCAGGCACGGCTCCTGCTCCAGCGCCTCCAGCTCCACGTCGGAGCCGGGTCGCAGCCCCAGCGCCGAGAAGTTGGCGAGCGCGGCCAGGCGGTAGCGGCGGCAGCGGCTCGGCGCCTCCTGCCCGCCCCGCAGCTCCAGCGGGATGCTGGCGTTGCGCCACTCGCCGCTCAGGTTGGCCCCGCGGGGCACGACGCACCGGTGCTCGGGAGTGCCGGCCAGGAACACGACCGACATCCCGTTGAAGCCATTGGGAATGATGCTGGCGCTGAGCAGAAAGAAGACGAGGCGCTGGAAGCGTCCCCACTCGCCCAGGAAGGCGGTGGCAGCATCGTAGTCGCGCATGACGAGCGCGAAGCTCCGCAGGCTCTGCGAACTCCGCGGAGGCGGTGCGGGCAGCTCCGTCCCCGCCCGGCCCAGCCCCCGCGGGGCGGTGCGTCCTGGCCCGGCGGTCCCGGCTGGAGGGGACTGGGCGGGGGGGCTGTGGCAACCCTGGGCTCTGGCAGCTCCGCCTCCCCGCGGCATCCCTGGAGCCTTTTCCCGGGCACCGCATTCTGCCCCGCCGCTGGCTCCGGAGCTTTCCTTAGGAGGCGTGTCCCGTTTTTTTCCATTTATTTCCCTGGGCAGCCGCAGCCGGAGCGGATCGGGTGGCTGCCTCCACAGCAGCTCTCGGTGGGAGCGCGGCGATAGCCCCGCCGCCCCCAGCCTTCCCCGAGCCCCGAATCCCTCTCTTCGGGGACCCAAAACAGGCTACCCCCTGTATTGCTGCTGTAAGATGGAGGCACAGCATCGTACCATCCCCGCGGGAGCGGGTCACAGCCGGGTATCACGAGAACAGTTAATGGACAGGGAACTGGAATAGCGAGCCATCAGCTGGGAGCTGGCGGGGCTGCCGGGGCCGGCGAGGTCTCTCTCCCTGGATCATCCCACGAAACGTAGAGACGGCAATAATGTGAGCCCTCCTACACACCGGCACAGAGGAAAACAAGGATCAGACACAGCTTTAGGAATCAAACGCTCTCACAGCCCCTGAAATCCTGTCCCTAATGCAGCCTTGTTCTTTTTCCCACGAGTGTTTACTCTCGGCAACAGACAAGGTCAGCGATGAAGCCTGTCAAGGAGCCTGTAGCAGCTCTGGCCTCGGGAGAGGAGCTTTTTATATTCCCATCTCCTATCCATTTACTATTCCTGCTCTACACGTGACTCTGGCTTTGCCTGCAGTCGGATACGTGGATAGCTGTCAAAGCCATTTCAGAAATCTGAACAACGCTGTCGTCTTCTGAAATAACTCAGGGGGCACTCAGAAACCCGGTGGTGTCTAAAACAAGCACAGTGCTTGCCCTGCTCGGACAATACGGCTCCCTGGAGGTGTGAGCAGGGCGCCCGTGTCAGGCTGTGCCCAGATGAGGAATCCCGTGCCGGCCATGGGCGAGGGCAGGCTGGAAAAGCATCACTCCAGCAGAGATCACAGAAGGCGACGTGGGAGTGTGGGAAGGAAGCACGGAGTGGGAGCGATGGCTCGACGGTGCTTGAGGAGGAGAAGCAGATGGCAACATTTATCTGGCCAGGCAGCGATCTCCTGCTGCTTTGGATGTGGGATGAAGAACCCATGTCATGGGAAGATTCAGATATCTCCTGTTTGGAGAGGACGTCCTCATACTGGGCCTAGGCTACTGTAGTCTAAGCTGTCCCCAGTGATAAGAGCAGGGTGGGGGCCAGTTGGGACAGATCAGGGGTTCCCAGGCAGCAGCAGGCAGCAGCCCTCCACCTGCCCTGCCCTGGGCCTGTGCAAGAACCATAGTAAAGAAATGCAATGCATGCCTGCTCCCATGGAGAAATTAAAGATGTGGAGTGTATTGTCTTAAGCATTAATGTTAATGCAATCTTAGTAATTGTTCAGTCAACAGTAACTTATTACAGAGGACTGATTTGCAGTGCTCAGAAATAACTGTGATTAGGCTGCAAGTTTAGCATATCTAAAGCAAATGGTAGACAAAGACTCAGTAAGTGGTAGATGACGTGCTTAGGTTTATCTGGTTTGCAGATGCATCTTTAACATATTAAAATTTAACATGAAATGAAAACACCACAGGGTTTTCTCTTCTATTGTGAACCTGCATTAATTAGCAGTTACAGAAATACCTCGTGTTCTAGCCAGCTGTACCAGTTTGAAAGCAAACCAGTGAGAGACTCAAAATTGTAACTACATTTTAATAGGAAAATTAAAAATAAATGCAGTAGTAGAGAAACACTGACAGAGACAGAATACAACCTGACAACCTGTTGGTCAGGGTGGGGGTACCAGTCTGCTTAAATGGTGGCTGCAGTCCTGTTGAAGTGATGGATGTGGTTCTGTTGAAGCAGTGATCCTGTAGAAGGGTCTGGTCTTCCTCTGAAGGTCCAGTGGTGGTCATGTAGCTCTTGTCCTCTGGGAATCCAGTAGGTAAGGGCTGAGTGTGGTGTTCCAAACCTCAGATTATATCCAGGTAGGAACGCTTAGTTCCTTCCCCTGGGCAGAGCGTCTCACAATAGGATGATATAATTTTTTGAGTCACGCAGTGAGGCTTGATAGCCCTTGAACGGAAAAAAATATCTCACCAAAGGGAGTTATCAGGGATGTGTCATGGAAGAGATAAAGAACACTGCCCCTCCCGTTTTTAACAGCTGGCTCATTAACAGAAGCTATCTCCCGGAGGGAGTTACCAGGGATGTGTCACAGAAGAGATAAAGAACATTGCCCACCTGGTTTTAACAGATGGTGATAGAGTACATACTTTTGGTTACATCTTGCATTGTAACCTAAGACACCAGCTCTGCCACAGCCCCACAAGCTCCTGCTGCAATCACCATAGCCCAGAGTTTTTGCTGGGTGCTCCCCAGCTTGCAAACCTCACTTGTGATCCAGCATCAGGGATGCTTTAACCCAAGCATGGAGATTACAAAAACCACACAGAAACAGTGGCCAATGAATGGTTTGGACAGTTGTGGAGCAAATTCACTGTAGGGGAAGGACCTGTCCTCATTCTTCCAGCTGACCCTTCTGAAGGAGGTCCGTGCATGTGTCCAGAGAAGGGCAACAGAGCTGGGGAAGGAGCTGGAGCATAATTCTGACAAGAAACTGCTGAGGGAGCAGGAGGGGCTCTGGAGTATGGGAGGCTCAGTGGGGATCTTCTTGCTCTCTACAACTCCCTGAAAAGAGGAGGAAGTGAGCTGGGGGTTGGTCTCTTCTCCCAAAGAACAAGCAATAGGTTGAGAAGAAATGGCCTCATGTTGCACCAGGGGAGGTTTAGGTTGGATATGAGGGAAAATTTGTTCATGACACTGGCATGGGCAGTGGTAGAGTCACCATCCCTGGAGGGATTTAACACACATGAAGATATGGGAGTTGGTGACATGGTTTAGTGGTGGGCTTTGTAGTCCTGGGGGCTTTTTTCACCAAAACAATTCTGTGATTTCACCACAGCCATATAAAACACACTTTCAGCTGTTAGATCAAGAGCAGCATGTGGGAAATGAGGTCAGGGAGACTCCTGTAAACTGAAATCAGATGCCAAGGAGCCAGCAGAACAAAGGAGTACTTCATTATAGGGGGAGATGGAACAAATATTTGAATGGCTGAGACACCACCTCTGGTGCAGGCACTTGGTTCTTGTGGGAGCAGGAAGCTACCCCCAGCTGTGGAGCAGCCCAGTGCAGTCACATTACCCTCACCCAGTGTGAGACTGTGCCGCTGCTGGCATCAGAGCTCCTGCTCTGCTCCAGAGTGGGGTGGTACTTCTCACAGCAGCTCTGCTTTTTCTGCTAGGGCAAAGCTCCTTTGAAGGGATCCTCTGCTGTGGTGGGACAGCTGTGCCACCCTCCCAGTAGCCATCTTGAGAGCTGGGAATTAGAAAGCACATGAGAATTTAGAGTTTTGTGGATTGCATAGCACTTGGATTGTGTGGAAACTTGCTTATCAACAAGGCAAAGCAAGACCCATTTTGTATGTGTCCTCCAAGGGGCTGTGTGCCACATGCTGAAGCTCCCATGCCACCCTGCTGGAGTGTGGTACACCTCTGCTCTGCCCAAAGCCCTGGCCTTGCTCACCTGCCTGCCTGCTGCCCGCCCTGGAGTTGGTGATCACATCCATCATGGTCACATCCCACTGGACCAATAGCATCTGGGAAAAAGTTATCTTTGGCAGCCTTTAAAAAGGGTCTTGACTCATCTCTGCCTTTCTGCTCTCTCAGCAATATAGTGCAAGTACCCCTGGAGCAGTGCCAAGAGCTGCCTGATGCCCACTTGAATCCAACTTGTGGGACTTGGAGCTCTTAGGGGCATTATGGCCATCACTTCCCAGTTCCTGGTAGTGGTAAATGAACTTCTCTCCTCCTAAGCAGAGCCTAGCAGACAAGCATTTGGTGTGAATGATTTTTCATCTTATTTGTGGTAGGAATCCTGTAAAAGACATGGAGTGAGGATGCCTGTCTTTAGCACGTGTGTGAGGATTTGGGATAAACCCTCCCAAAACCCACCTACTCAATTGCAGTCAGCTTTCCCAAGGCTATCCACCAGTCACAAAGGACTTTAGTAATTTTCCCTGGTGCAATGTCGCTCCAGCCAGGGAAGAGACATTGCTTTGGCCCTGGCGAGGACCAGCACACACTTCCTCTGCAGCAGGAGCAGGTGCATCGAGGCAAACACGTCCTGCTTCCCTGGCCCCCAGCCTTTTGGTCAGAGCTCAGTGACGTGGGTCAGGGCTGCATCAGAGCAAGGAATCGCCAGAGATCTTGCCAGAGAAGAGACGAGATGCTCAAGCCCATCACGACGTTGTAAAACGACCTCTCCCGGAGTGATCATTGCCAGAGGTTTCCCAAAGTGCTGCCCTCTGGGTGGATTTGGATATTCTCGCTCGGGAACCTCCCCACCACGCCGGCACTTCTCACAAGAGCTGGCTCTTGTCCCATCCTGCTCGAAGCTGCTGGATATTTCAGATTTCATCACTAGATGGAGCAGGAGACAACACACCGCCCGGATGGAGCTCTACCTTGCCCCATGGCCCTGCACCCAGACAGCTCCTCTGCCCCTCATCCACTCCCGACATCCTTTATAGACCTCTGCAGCCCATCTGCCCCTCATCTACCCCCACACATCCTTTATAGCTCCCTCCATCCCAGGCACACCCATTTAACACTATCTCGCCTACACATCCCATACATTCCTCTGCACATCATGCATCCAATACCCTCCTTTACACCCCCCTGCACTCCCCCAGATGTGGGGAAAACCCCTGGGACATACTGCCTGGGGAGCTGGGATTCTCCATTCCAAGGACAGATTAGACACCTCTTGGGAGGGTCATGGGTGCCTGGTACTGCCCGGGGACAGGGGCAAGGTGTGGGTGGCCTCCCAAGACCCCCTCCAGCTGGATATTCCAGTGATTCTTTCCTTCAATCCCCCTCTGTTGAGGTTTTAGGAGTTCTCTTTTTGTTTTCTTTTTCTCTTAAGGAATTTTCCCCCATACATGTTTCTGGGAGACAGTGACTGCTGAGTACTTAAAAGAGACAAAAGACCTCGCCACAGAGGGAGGTGTCCAGCTAGCTAACCTCTTTTACCTGGGATTGTCTTGTGTGGGGCAAGGATGCAGCAAGAATTGAACTGGAAAAAGGGGCTGGATGCCACCCCTTGGGTTCTTGTTCCCTCGGCGTTCAGAGGGGAAGGAGGCTGCGATCGCGGTGGGGAGAATTCGCCATCACTGCAGGCTCCTGCCTTCTGCTGCCTTCCTTCGACCGTCAGTGGAGCTTGCTCGCTGGAGCGGCTCTTGCACTGGGACACAATTTAACACCCTACCTCACTAAAAGAGGGACCTTTCTTCACCATCTGCTCGGGTGCCTCAGGGGGACACACCGGGATCCCAAGCCCGCCTTTCCCTGCCTGCCTCGCTGGGAGTCGGGCTGCGGCTGCCCTGCCCCGCCGGTCCTTTGCTGCTGCTGCTGCTTCGAACCTTTCGCTGCACTGCAGCTCCGCACGCCCTGCCTGCCCAGACCTCCCGGGGCTCCCGAGTCTGATACATCTCATCTACCACCCGGGATTTTGTGCCAACCCCTGCTGTTCCAGCCCGCTGTTCCCGAGGGTCCGGCTGGGCACCGGGATCGGCGGCCCAGGGGTTTGTGAAGCTTTTCNTGGGTTCTGGTTCTGTTTGGTGCTACTGCCACAGTTACTGTTGGGTTTTTTTGCCTTATTTTATATATATATATATCTTAGTAAAGAACTGTTATTCCTATTCCTCATATCTTTGCTTGAAAGCCCCTTAATTTCAAAATTATAATAATTCGGAGGGAAGGGGGTTGCATCTTCCATTCCAAGGGAGGCTCCTGCCTTCCTTAACAGACATCTATCTTTCAAACCAAGACACCCTCCTATGGCACAGGACATTTATCCTCAGAAAAATGGACAAACTGAGATTTTTTTAATCCCTGCGGCAGACGGGCAGTAACAAAAGCAAAGTTAAACCACTCCAAACAAAAGCTGCAGCACAACAGGGGTGTGGTGGTAGCAATAGTGCCTGGCTAAGTAGAAAACTTCAATGATGATACATGGAAAAAGTTAAACAACTAAAACTTGAATCAGTCTGGCCCTGGTCCCACCTCATTTAGTTAATAAATGCTGTGCTTCATCACAGTGGAGCTTACGCCTCTTTTTTTCTAAAGAAGAGAGGAGGCTCCTGGTGTTGGGCTGGTCAGAGTAGCTGTGGGGGCAGCAGAGGGTCTGGGGGGCTGCAGTGCTGCCCAGGCTCTCCGTACCCCTCAGTCTCACAGTGGTGAAGCCCCTTCGCATTAATGCCCAGGGCAGAGAGACCGGGAATGGTTGAGGCTAGACCACAGAAACACATCCAACATGTGTGCATTCAAGGGTGAACAGAAAAACCACTAAATGAAGAGTCATAAGCATGTTAATTATTTGAATATGTGCACTAATTAGACATGGAGTTACACAGACCCACACTATGGAAACCTTTCCTCCCACATGCAGATCCTCAGAGATTTTGTCTTTTACATGTTTTAGGTACATACAGACAACAATTTCCATATATGAACACTTGCCAAATAAAACCTTTGAGGTTAAATATTGGAGGGACTTACCTCATATCCCTTCTGACTTTCCCATACACTAGTGATTTGAATCCAAATCAATTATTAAAACCAGAGCCATCGAGATTAAGCTACAGAAGCAAACATCCCTCTGACACAGCTGCTAACCCCAACCTGCCCTTGCCTCCCAAACCCCCACACTCCCACCTCTCAGTGGACTTCTTTACTCCAAGGGTCAGCAATAACTTGTCCTTGGGAAGAAGGCCCAGATCATTCCAGCAGTGACAGCAGTAACACCCCCAGCACTGCAGAGCTGTGGATCCCAGTCTGATGACAGCCTGGGACATCAGATGGGAGAAGGTTCCCTTGGAGTGTCACTGTGGCTGGTCAAACATCACCAAAACAACTGACTCATCGGCCTTGTGCAGGGGCAGATGCAGCAAAGCTCTGGATCATCACAGGATGAGCTGGGTCACACTGGTGGAGAGGAGCTGGGCACCAGTGGGGGATCACGTAACAGGCAGAGACACAGTGGCCTTTCCCATCTCCACACCTGATAGGATGTAGGATCCCAGGAAGGTCTCAAGTTAAAAAAACCCCACAGCAACTCCCCCCAAAACACAGGCCAGGCCAAACCTCAAACAAGCTCTCAATGAAATGTGAAAAGCAATTCACATTTGCAATTTGCATGGAGATGCAATTCGTATCTCCAAGATGCTTTTTGAAGTTTATCCAGTGTCCTTCTCACCTGGATGCCAGGGGAACCCCCCATGTACAGACCAGGAAAAAGGCCAAGTGATGTGAGACAAAACCCGTAATACAATTTTATTTTTTGTTTCATACAAACAGCACCCTCCCCATATTTTACAGAGTTTAACAGCATTATCTGGTGGCACAGAAGGTGACACTCGCCTGTGGATGCTTCTGCAAGCCTCACAACAGGAATGCAGCAGCCTGAAGCCAGGAAACCACGTGCCCTGGGATGGGCCTGTGTCAGGCAGCTCCAAGCTCTGCAGGGGAATCAAGTGAATTGATTACTCCTAAGAAAGGGTATCATGAGAGGCCATGTGGAAATACTGATTTGAGGGAACTTGGGATCAAATTAAAAGAACAGCTCTGTGCCCAGCACTCCCAGTGCTGTACTGGTGTGGCAGCCAAGCAAGACCACCAAGGGTGCCCTGGCTCAGTTGGGTGTTTAAAATGAGGGCAATGAACCAACTTGAGAACTTCTCGGTGTTCCCTGCATCAGGACTGCGGACTCCTGGCATCCTGCAGGACACGGCCACCATGCAGGTGGAGTCAAATGGCGACAAGAGCCCCAGGGAGTGACAAACAGCACCACTAGCAGGTCCAAATGTCTGCCTGGAAAAGGGGGAAAGGCACCCTGTGCCATTCATGTTGAGTTTTCCATCATGCAGCCGAGCTGCATTCAGTCCTGGATTTGGGTGAAGCCTGAACTCTCAAGCTACAGGAACCAGAGCTCAAACCAGCTCAAGCAATGTGTAAGGATAACAGAGGAATTTAGAATTAATGTTTCTGACAAGGGCAACCTAAGGAGCTCCAAAAAGAGCCCTGCAAACCAGGGCAGTAATGCTTCCCACCTGATTACCATTAGTTTCCTCATTTACACTTGTCCCAAACATTCCCCTTCAGAGGGTCCAACTGACCAAGCAAGGCCATGCAAATACAAGAAAAACATGGTTCAGCACTGTGATAAAAATTTCCATGTTTCTTGTACTTCAATAATTAAAAATTCCTAATGGCAGAAGGACAGGGAGGTGGATGTCCTGCTGCTAGCAGGAATGCACACAGCCAGCATTCCGTGGTGCCCAGCTGGAGGGAGCCTGGGGCTGCTGGGAGGCTGCGGGGCACGTGGCAGGAACTGCTGCATCCCTGTAATGCACTGCATAAAGAGGTCTAGATGGAGACCAGTAACACCCTAAAATCCCTTCTGAGGTGCAGAACCCATAGGAAGAAATTACCTGCTCAGCCCCAACTAGGATCATGCTCCCAACCCTCCTCCAGTCCCCAATTTTCCCTCATGGAGAGCCAGGAGGGAAAGGGGTGCTTTGCCCATCACCCCATTTCTTAGTTTCCTTTTCCATGGAAGGAAAGCAAGCACAAGCATTTGTTTTTCTCCCCTACATCCTGCCTCTCTCAAAGTGAGGAGGAAGAGGAGTGAGGCTGTTGCAAAGCAGACGTAACCTTGTGGTACCAAAGACACAGCTCCCCTCACCTTGCACAGAAGTACCCAGAAGCTGTGCAACTCAACTCTCTCTCTCCTTCCTCTAAGTACTAACATGAAAATAAACACATTTCTCTAACAAAGCAACATTTCAAGACCCACAAAATCTTTTCCCTGTCAAATAAAGTGGATGATGGACCTGGCTGAAAGCACAGCCTTGGGAGATGTGTATAAATCCAATCCTGCTGCCCTGGGAGTTGGGGCTCACCCAAGCTCCAGTTATTCCCTAAGTGCCTGGAGGGATTTTATCACCCCCTTCCTGCTGGGAGGCAGACCCAGACAGCAGCAATCTGAGGATCTATATTTTTGCAAAATTATAGCAAAAACTGGGGAATAGTCACAATGGCCAAAGCAAAGGCATCTGTGGGCAGAAGTGTAGGAGGTGGGGATAATCAAAGGGTGCTCCAGACTACTGCAGTGTCCTTTCAAGGTATGCTTGAGTGATTAGATGACAGAACAATTGAATTAGGAGTAGAAGAAAGAAGAAAAAAGCCTCATCACACGCTCAGCGTGGAGATCTCTTGGAGAACTCAAATCAGTCCATGTCAACCTCAAACTGCACTGCCCCTGGTCCAGGGAGTTTCACTATAATTACTGCTTTAAGAGACCACCCTTCCTTGGCACATCTGCTGGGATGCAGTTGAGTGAGGCACTCACTGGTATCGTCCTGACTCTCGGGGACTGGTTTTTAATTACTGGGGCAGCCACAGGACAGAAGATTAGGGTCAGGACATAAGAGACAGCTTCTTTCGTTAAAGTGCCTTATTTCTTCGAGCTTTTAGAACATCTTCCAAAACATCTTCAGTAGAAGGAGGGCACAAACAAAAAAAAAAGAATACAGGTTTTATATGAAACAGAGTAGAGAATTAATCAATATTTACACATATCTTGGATAAGATTATAGCACAGACTAATAACCCAACACAGCAAAAAGCAGAGTGTCAAAAAGAAGGGAAAAACCTGTTTGAATGCTTTCAACACCATTCCCCAGAGATCCCAAGTGTAAACAGTTTTATCTAGGAAAAGGCATTTTAACTTGGGCTTTGGTAATTGGGGTTGATTACAGCCCCACTGCTCGCAGCCGGCGGGAGGACGTGGGTGGGCACATGGCCACCCAACCTCTCCAGAGCACAGCCCAGGCTTAGACAAGTTCAACTTTAGCATTTGGATAAACAGCCACCACATCATATCCCTCAGGGGGCTTAACCCTCTCCTTGGCGTGCGTCTCGCAGTACAGCTGCTCCTCAATGAAGAAATACCCTCTCTGCTTCAGGTTGAGGCCACAGTCGTCACACATGAAGCACTCAGGGTGGTAGAGTTTGTCCCGAGCCTTGACAATGGTGCCCCTGGGAGAGATGGGGAAAGCTCAAGTGAGGTGGGGAAACAACGAGCACGAACAGCTTTTCCTGCTGCCTCAAGTAAAACAGAGTAGGTGGAGGAAAGCAGCATGCAGGGACATGTAAGGGTGTTGTCTGGGGTTCTCATCCCAACATCTCAACCCACCCAAAGCTGCTACCTCACTCCAGGTGTGGCTTCACTATGCTTCTAAGGGAAGGGATGCTCCATACCTGGCAGCACCACCCCACAGCTCGATGCAAAGCAGAGTCTTAAATATCTACACGCAGCCTGGATCTGAAAATCAGGAGCCAGCATCCTGCAAGGACTGGGGCTGTGCACTCACAGGCACTATGACTTGTGGAGCAGAGACCCTCAACTCACAGCACCAGCAAGAACATGGTTACAGTCATTTGAACAGCTCACACTCAGCCAGTAAATCTGGCTTAAGCAGGACGTAAATTACAGCAAAACATAAATTACAGTAGGTCATAAATTACAACAGAACAAAACAGAAAAACACCTATACTTTCTGAAATAAACATCCATCTGTCAGAGAGTAACTCTTCAACAAACAAACAAAACTAACTCACAGCTCTCTTCTTCTCAACACTCAAGGTGTTTCTTCCCCCAACCCTTGTGAGGCAGCGAAGGAGTGCCAGTGCAGTGGTGCTATTCATAGTCCTGGGTAGCTACTATGATAAGCAGGGCACAAACCATCCCATAAATCACCCCTTGCAAAACTCCCTTAAAAGGGGCAATCCAAACTGTATTGCTCGAGTTTAGATATGGTTAGAAAAAACCAGAAAGGGATTCAAGGTATCCTCCTATAAATTCTAACCCATGTGCCTGGCAGGACCCAATCCAGCCATGTCCCAATGTCACTGTCTCCACTGCACAGGGGGCTTTGGTGAGGCAGGACACTTACACAATCCCGTTCCCACAGCGGGTGCACTCGGGAAGCATCTGCAGCCCGGACATGGGACCACCAAGCTTTGGCACCAGGGGCTTGATGTTTCGGGGGTTGCTCAGTTTGTCGAGTTTTTCACCTGCCAAGAATTATAAAGACACAGATTGAAAACTTGGCCTCTCAGGGCTGTTTTTTTCCTCTTCTTCTTCCTTTTTTTTTTTTCTTTTCCCTTAAAGAGTCAAATGAGTCTCTGCCTGTCATAACAGGATCTGCAGCTTCCTTGGAAGTTCCAGGACAGCACCAGCTCAATAGACATGGACCTTTTCAAAACACAAAGCAGCTGTGATCTAGAGATGTGAGGTCATTTTGGCTGTAATACTACTTACTGAGTTAAGAAAAATAAATAATGAAGAGCTCAGAAAAGCTCAAAAAAAAAAAAAGGTTCCATAACACCAACATTTCAGGTACACTTGGTAGATCCACCATCTGCCAAGGAGATGGAGATGAAAGCCTTTCAGAGAATGAGGCAAACCGAACCAAATAATAGAATCACATGCACTTTTCTTCCTAGAACATGCATTTAAGCTCAAATAATCTAAACCAAAATATTGTGATAGAAGATAAGGTCTTCTGAGGCAGCAGGCCGCCTTTCATGAAGGTCCAACAATGGGAAAGGAAGCAATGAAGATCTTGTGCATATGAACAGTATCATAGAGTTTTCAGTGTTGCTGCCCCCACTCCCCACAGACCACCTACCATCTGCCCTCAGATTCTGGACAACACCAACATGTTTGTTGCCAGCCTCTGGGATACTTAAAAGCTTCCAGTATTGACTGCATGGTTTTCCATGCTGACAGCTGACTGGTGTGTTTGGCATGTATCGATCTATGGTTCCTCCATGATGGCCTAAGTTCGTAGAAAGGAAAAGCTCATGAAAAAGGACCATCTGGCTCACAGTTTGGAAAAGCAGCAGAGGAGCTCTTGGATGAACAAGGCATTCTCCAGCGTTCTAATCTGCCACACTCCCTGACCTTCCCTGTTTCAGTCCAGGGTTCATTGTAAACATGTGCTTCAAGCCCTGATGCCCAGAAGGTCTCAGTAGGGCGCAAGCAGTTTCTGACTGAGCTATCTGCACATACTCTGTGCCAGTTTTGGCAACTTCAGAGCAAAATCCAGTGCAAGTGCCTCCCATGGCTCCAGGAACATCTCTGCCTTTCCTAAAGGGAACTTTTAGTACCTGCAGCCAATGCATCATCACTGCTGGTTGCTCACTGACCCCAGACAGGGTCACACGATAGATACATTTTGAAGGGCATTGCTTGGAAAAAGTTCCTTCCATGGAGAGACCCCTGCTCCCCCGTCCAGTGTGTCTCAGGAGTGCTTATTGTCCTAGGCCTAGACAAGAAGGAGGGTGCACACCTGACTCATCCCCTGGGCTGCACAGGCACCTTCACACCACAGCCCCCTCTCCAGCCATGGCTCTGACACAGAGGCCAATGCTGCCAGCAGTTCCAGCCAAGTGGGTAAAACCAAAAGGACCACCTTCCCACCAGACCCCACTTCCCCAAAACACAACACAGTGTTTGGCAATGCCAAGAGCTTTGATACATGCAAGAGTGCCTGCCCAAGAGCAGAGCAGGGCTACTTCACCCCAGGAGCTCCCTCAGTGCTCAGCCAAGCCCCTCGGTGAATCCTTCTGCTGCCTTGCTGGGAATAAACTGAAGCAACTGTTCAAGCTGTTGGCTTCCCCCAGCGTGAGACACAGCGTGCTTGGACTAGACACGCTCATCTGCCAACATTTAACAGTTAAGCTGTCACTGCCTCTCATGCAGAGTGCTTGGATAAGCTGCTTAAAAAAGGAAAGAAGGGGGGGAAAAAAGGGATTTTATGGCAAAATGAACCCTGCAGAGAAAGCTGCTTCCCATCTTCCTGAACTGTGGATCATTTCCTTCTATTTACCAGCCCAGTCTCATGGTGATTTACGGTCTTCAGCAGGGCCGCAAAATGCTTTAACTCCACAACCTTAACCACGCCACCCCCCTTATGGCTGGAGTGTTTGTCCTTCCTGGGTCATGGGTGCCTGTGAAGGTGGGCACTGCCATTTCTCCAGCCTCCACCTCGGCACAAAGCATTGCTCCCCAAGGGTGTGGGATAGGGTTAAAATGCTTTCAGTAGAAACACATTCCATATAAAACAGGTTGTTGTCCAAGACACTCAGCTCCTCAGGAGGGGAGAGCTTGACTTTAAAAGGACAATGCAGAGAAGGCTCAGGTCAAGATGTGTAATTTTAGGCTTAAGGAAAAAGGAGCAGGGGTGGCAGATGTAAAACAAACCCAGCAGGAACACTTGGGATTGAAAATGTGCTGGAACATCACAGAACTTCATGCCAAGCAGATATGCTTTTCACTTAATTTCTCATTCCTTGTGAAATAAACAGCGTTGGAATGACCAAGGCATGAGTGAGGCTGTGCCTGCAGGCTTGTCACACATCCCCTCCACACCAGTGAGAGGGAGTGGGAGGATGGTAGAGCCCAGGAGGTGACAGTGACTGCTCCAGCCCGTCCCATGCTGGCTGGTACCAGACAGCAGCCTCTCAGGCTCCAGTCGAACAGGCAGTGTTGCACTGGTGATGGGCTAGCGCCAAGAGAATGCTGATTGAGCACACATCCAGGACTGGCTGTACAGTCCCAGGATGTGGGGACTTGTCCTGGCACCTCTTTGTTCCCCATTCCCCCAGTCCACAGCCTTTTCTTTATCCCTTCCTCCTAGCCCTGGGTTCCTGCCAGCCCAGGGCTGTGGGATGCAGGGGGAGGCAGGAGCAAGCCAGCAAAGCTTGAATTTTGTTCCCTTTCCCTGGCACAGAGAAGGGAGGAAGGCAGCAGCGTTACTAACTGGGATTAACACAGTCACTTCCCATTTGCTTCTTCATAATGAGGAGACTGGGGGAGCAGCAGATTTGTCCTCGCTCTTGGTAAAGGACTTGAAGGTCCAACTGGGGCCTGTATTTAACATCAGTTTTTCTGCCAATCCAGGGGCTGTAATACTAATATTAAGTATAGTAATAAACCCAGTGCTTCTGAGGTTGATCCTATCTAATGCTTTGCAACTATGGCTCAGTCCCACTGAGAAAACCAATACTGGTGGAATTCTGTGATGATCAGAAGTCACCTGCAACTGTGCTTCTTGTGAAGCAAGAACCAACATCCTTCTAGTCAAAGAACGGACTTCTCCAACACTTTAGATACACAGAAACTGAAGTGCAACAGCCCAGCTCCCTACCTCTCACGGCTTCATAATGAGATTTACAGCAGTTGGTACTTTCCCATAAAATATACGTTCCTGGATTCACATGATTTGAGTATGGGGCCCTTGGAAGGAAGCAGAAAGAGGAATCTTGCCCTAATGACGGTAAAGCAAAGGCTAAAAATTTGAACATAAAAGCCCCAATGGACTTAAGGTTGAAAGGCAAATAAAAAGAAGGTGAAATGTGTAGACTGGGGATCTTATTATTTAATGTGTTAACAACATTGGCAGGAAGCTGCAACAGATCTGGAGAAGTGAGCCAAGAGCTCCTGATCTCTATCCCTGCCTTGCTGAGGACCATCCCATGTCCTTATGCAAACACCATTTACTTAACCAGACCAGGTTCTCCAACGGTGATCTTACACAACCGCTTAAGGCCATCACATTTCATAAACTATCTCAGAAAAACAGCTGCCACACTGGTTGCAAATCCAGCTCTCACAAGGTGCTCAAGTCAGCCACCATGTTTGGTAAGCCATAAACATAGCAGGAGGACATGAAACCCTCATTTGAAACCTGCCATCCTGGTGGTCTCCTCACAGGAGGGTGCTTGGGTGCCAACCTCCTTACCATTCTCACCGGCCTCCAACATGCCCTGTAAGTATCGGAAGGATCCAGACTGCTTTGGCTCTGAAATGGGCTTTTCATAATCCTGAAGCATCTTGTAGACATCTGACTCCATGTCAATCCTATTTCTGTTCCGTGGGAGAGACTTCACGGGGTCAGTGCTGGTTTAAAGCAAAGAAAAAAAGGCTCAAGTCAAATGGAAACAGCTACTGTAAGCTCATCAGGCAGGTACTGAAATCTTTATATTCCCACAGATTCAATTAAGCACCTCTGTTCCCATGTGTTTCCCTGCCTGGAGGTATGTCTGGCCTAGGAACAGCTGCTGAACCAAGGAGGTTAAACTTGTTCCCTGTTGGGCTCCAATTGAGCAACACAGTGAGGGCTAGCCCAGTTCCCAGATGCCTTCAGGAAAGAGGGCAGCTGCTCGTAAATGCTGTAAATTGCTTTGCAACCCATGGAATTTATTGAAAAAATGGGAAAAACATGCATTTCATTGACTATGCAGTGCCAGGGCATGCACCCACCCCTTGTAAGGGCATCTGGAGAGCGTGTGCCAGGCAGGACAGCAAAACCCCTCACCACCCACAAGTGCCTCTTGTGAAGCTGGTGTTACTGTAGGTATATCACAAGCACAGCCCACAGCTTAACTGAGAAAACCACCCCACCAGGGAGGGGGACACTGGGGTGCCCTGTAACCCTCACTTCCAGCCTTCAGACTGGAGCTGCTCCTGGTCTGTATGTGGAGCATTTGGGATACACAGTCAACAAATAACAATTTAAACCACTATTCCAATCCAATACATCAAACATGAAAAGCATGGTCTGGAATCAAAAATATTTCAGGTACATGTTTAAATGCCCTGCTGAGAAGAGCTGAATCCAAGTGCTGTTGTGCTCCAGAGGCCCCAACACACAGCACAGCTCCAGGAAAAGGGGCTCCTCTTCCTTTTTATAGAGAAGGTCATCAAGGTCATTATAAAGCCAATAAAAATAGCAAGAGCCCTGAAATCCATCAGCTTCACATACTTTTGCCATCATCTGGATCACTTTCTCCACCAGTATTATATTCATGTCTGCTTAAACAAATAAACAGAAAAAATAACAGAAAGAAAGAAAGAAAGAAAGAAAGAAAAAGAAAGAAAGAAAGAAACCTCCAGACAAAAGTCACTTTCAAAGAACGGCCAGAGCACTGCTCGGCAGTAGCCAAAACACTGGTGTGTTATCAACACCCGTCCAGCTACCAATGCAAAGCACAGCACCAATACAGCTCCATATTCTGGTAGTGACTCCCCAGCAGCTCTGGTCCCTGTGGGAGGTGAGGACCAGCCTGGGTGGTGGGGCTGAGCCATGGACCGATCCCCATGACTCTCAGCCTGTCCAAACCCTGCATGTGCGTTCCAAGTGCTTGCCTACCCTGCTACAGCTCACTCCTACATCAGTTCACGCATTTTCAATGGGAAAGGGCAGGTTTTGGCCAGCCCAGCCTTATCAAACACCAATTCAAAGTAAATGCACTCCTGCCCCAATTCTACTCAAAGACCCAAGTGAATGTCCTGGCTTTCGGCTCATTTGCAGATAACAGCAGATTTTGTTCTCTGTATTTTTTGTGCAGTTCTCCTCTTTCGAACTTCATTAACTTTCCTGGAGCAGCACAGGGAATAAACTGGTTTGCAGCATCACTGAAATACAGATTCATGCAGACACAGAGTTCCCGAGCTGAAAAGAAACTCTCTTTGCATGTGATACAGACATCACTTTCTTGCAGGATATTTTGCCGGTTTGGAGGAACACAAACCAAGATCCTCGTAAGCCATGTGAAAGCATCCCAGCCCACAACCTGGCTTGTCTCAAAGTCTGAGTTATCCACCCAAACCACTCTTGGCTACACAAAAGCCTTTTCTTTCCTAGGAGCATTATTTATTCCTCAGCGTCCTGGACAGCTGCACTGAGCAGATATTACAGTTCTAAATATCCAGTTACTGGAGTTCATCTTTTCAGCCAATACCTCCAGCTTCCAGGGCAAGTATTGGCTCCTGGGTCTGTGGCAAGGTGATCCCCACTCCTACGAGGGCAGCACCCTCCATCGTGCCTTGGATATACACTTTGAAAAAACAGTGTATTATTGCCTGTAACACTTACAGAGCCATGGAATTGTTTAGGTTAGAAAGGCCCTCTAAGATCATCAAGCCAAACCATTCCCCCAGCACTGCCAAGGCCACCACTAAACCATGTCCCCAAGAGAAACATCCACATGTCTGTTAAGTCCCTCCAAGTATGGTGACTCCACCACTGCCCTGGGTAGCCTGTGCCAGGGCTTGACAACCTTTTTGGTGAAGCAATTTTTGCTAATATCCAATTTAAACTTCTCCTCCTCTTGTCTTCACTAGCATTAATCTCAGTACCCAGGGGCCACTAATCTACCTATTCACATCAGCAATAGAAGGGTCTTAACAGAGATCTGGAGAACGAGCACCTTCACCAAGATGCATACCTGAGCATTGCTTCAGCATCACAATCTTCAATTCAATGTTGCAGTTGCTACCTATGCAGATGTGGCCATTTCGTTCAGAAATTGGTGTTTCCAAACTTTGGTTTTTTTTGCTTTGTTTTGTTTATTTGGTTAGTTTCTTTTCCTCCCACCTACACTTGACCAATGGAGCAGGGGTCCAGCCCAGCATCTTGACAGACTTGGCAGAGTTAGGTCAATGACTAGAGAGGATGATCTTGAAGGTCTTTCCAACTGAAATGAGTCTAAGATTCCATGATCTCTGGAGCTTCAGGAGCACCACAGCCTCTGTGCACTCCCTGAACCGGAGTTTGCAGGAACAGCAGCAGACACAGAGCGCAAGCCCTGCCCTGGTCCTACCTGTGGTCAGGAGTAATGTGGAGTCCACTCAGCTGGCCTGGAAGCGCCGACTCAGAGCTGTTGTTCACATAGAGCCGGGTTGGTTGGTGATGCTGCACATTCAGCATCTGCTTGTTGTCCATGGGGCTGCCCCCAGATCCATGGGGAACTGACCTCCTGCTCTGGGCAGGGCCACTGTCCTGGAAGAGAAAGACAGCAGAAAACCTAAGATTTATAGTGCACGATGTACGTGGAGGGGCTGTGTTGGGACATGCAGTTTGCAGTAATAACATTTTACGTGTGCTGTTGAAAACACGGATGTGCAGCAGGAAAAGGAAAATTCGGGCTTGACCTGCAGTTAAATTGTGCTGAATCTATACAGCTCCCCTTGGTCCCCAACCAAATGAACTTGCTGTTTCTCCATGGTGAGCCACTGCCAAATATTTTGCATTTATTCTCCTGTGAAAGCATATGTGGTGTTTCTTTAAAAGAAAGGCTCTGTAAGTGAGTCTACTTCTTGTTCCACATTCCATCACTCTGAGGGCACTTGCTGTGCTCCTGACTTCAGGGCCATCACTTCCATTTCCATCAGCAAAACAGGATAAACCCACGCTAGGCAGCTCCACATGCAGGTTGAGCAACACCTGAGGCCAAGGGACCAGTCCTGGGATTTTCACTTGCAGCTACCTTTGTCCACACAGATCCACGTTCATTTAGGAAGGTTTTCTCCCCAGATAAGGTCAGTCATTTACAGTGTGAGAAACACATCAGTCAAGGGTTTAGCTTGGTATTCATATTTCCATTTGCTGTTTAAGTCCCAAGGTAAACTGCAGAAATCTTTTTGTCATATGGCCTCAAGTCAGGAACTCATATGCCATTAAACCACAAATTTTCCACATTATTTTACCAAAGTCAAACATTACCTATGTGTTATTCCACACACATGGAATTCCATGTATATGGGTGTGCTATTAGTCCCACCCACACCCATAAACCAAGCAGTACCTACTGCTAATGTCACCTGAGCCAGGATTTACCTGCAAAAACTCAGTACGGGGAGAGGAGCTAATTCCAGCAGCTGGGAAAAGCAGCAGGAAGCTGGACACAGCCCATGGACACACACTGGCTGTTATTTCCAGCCATGTGAGTCACAAACATGCCTGGACTGATGAAAGACAAAGACACTGTGTAAAAGGATGGAATCTGTTTAACCTGGTTTAATTTGCTCTAGGGCAGCTCCCCAACAGAGCTGCCTTCCACCAGCTTCTCAGTAGATTGAAGCTGATGAAAAACCAAGCAGGGAAGTAAAATACCATCCTGTGAACAAATAACAAAGTGCATATTGTGGGGCTGATACAAAGCTTACTTTTGACTAAAATAATCCCATAAATACTAATTGGAAACAAATGTGTATCACTGGTGCACAGGAGAACGCACTGGCACTCCCAAACCTTGCAAAAATGAACAGCTAAGAGAAGTAAAAAACAGATCCTGCTAGAAAAGTATCTTGAAAGTCCAATTCTTCAGCTCTTCCTAAGGCAAAATGCCCATTGATAAAACCAAGCTTAGTTAAGAACTGCAAGATGGTGCCTTTGAGGTTTTTTCCTACCATCAGCTGAAAACCTGCAGCCTCCAGCAAGCTCCCAGCAACTTCCCCTGGCTCAGAAGCCGCCTGGAGCCCTCTTGGCACAGTTCCCTCCACACCATGCATGCACACACATGTGGGGGAAACTGCTTCCAACATAATAACTTTAAATTGCCTATTAAAAAAGGAATTTTGCTGCCAGGAATAATATAATTTTAACTGCTCCCCAATTCATATGCTTAAAACAAATATATATACAAGCAGGCTATGGGTTTCTAATTCCCAGATTTACATTATTATTTCAAGGGAAATAAAGAAAACACTCAACCATGACACAGAGAGGAAAAGAAGGATCATAAACATTTTTTGGGAAAAGAACAATGGCCCATATGGCTGGCAGCATTGAGAGCGATGCTTTTAGAAAGCCATTGCCTTTAATTATCTGTGCCTCATGGCTCAGATTCACACTCAGTCCAGGGTGGCTGAAGGAGAGGGCTGGATCCTCTCCTCTGACCTCGTGTGCTCCCACACACTGGTGCCATCCAGATCTCTGCTGGGGAGCACGGGACTGGCAGCTCTTTCCAGAATGGAAACCTCCAGCAAAGGACCTCCAGACCATCACCTCCATCGGCTTGCTTAAATCCAAGGTAGTTTGTAAAGCGTCGCCCCTTTGTCCCTGTTAAGCTCAGCAATTTGTACATCAAGACCAAATGCTGCTATAAAGCTAAAACTTACTGCTTGGGCACTCTCCAAAAGGCGTGGAAGGCCAGTGATGTAAGGGAGAAACAGAGCCCTTCCTGCACTGCTTGGAAGGGCTGCACTCCCAATTCCCACCAGGCTCCCTCTCCCTGTGGGAGGAGGATGTTCATGGTGGTGGTAGCTCACCTTTCCTCTGCTCAGCCATGTTATAAAGCCACAGGTGACCCAGCAGCATCCACAGGGATCAAGAGGCTCCTCCTCTAGCACAAAAAGCTGTTCCCAGGCCAGAGCTCAGTCTCCTCTTCCTCAAAGGCTGTGAGACCTCTGCAAGGCTTCCCTTTGTACAAAACACTCAGACATTCACTCTCAGAAACCCAGAACCAGATGGATTTCTTTCCAGTTGTCAAATTCAAGATCAGTTCAAATTTCCCCCCTTCAGGACCTAATTTGCTTTTCTTTGCTATATTTTCTTCCTGCTTTTTATTGCTTTTTTTAAACTACATGAGTTCACAAACCCTTCTTAAGAGCTTGCCTGTGGACTCTCACCAAGGAGAACTCTTTTAGCCTACAAACCAGAAACTCCCAATTTGTTTTCTCACGCTTGGCTTTTTTTTAAATGCATTTTGCAAAATGTCCTATTTGTCCTTCCACCCTTTGCTCTAGAGACCACAGAGATTTAGAGAACATCAGACTTCATATTCTGATCCAAAGCATTTAAAGTTCATTCACTTCAGTGTGTTCTAAATCAGACTTTTAGACTTTAGAAGTACAAACAAAATAATTAATCTCCTTTTTCCAGACTACCAGACAGAGATTAAAACTGAAGATTGCTAATTTGAGAGACCAACACTGGCTCCTAGAACCTCCAAGCAAGCCCTTCCGCCCATGGCATGATTTGGAAGGGCTTTGAGCAATGATGGTTTCGGTTTTTAAGAAACCTTCCTTGGGAGCAAACTCACCAGCTGCAGAGCTGTAAACATCTCCTAGATTACACCTCCAGGTCCCAAATCCACCCTCCATCTGCCCATTTGTGCAATGGTGGTGGGAGATTTGCCCAGACAGGACCAGCAGCAGCTCTGTCCCTGCAATATGGGAGTCTATCCCCACAGGAATTGCCTACACCTTGCTTATTTTCCTAATCCTGGGGGTGCTGGTCCTGTTCTCACACAACACATGAGACTCAAACAGAGCTCAAGGCCATTAACACTTGGCTCAGCCCAAAGCAGTTTTCTGTTTGATGTTCTTCAGATTCACCATCTTCTCAAAACCAGACCACAATGGGCCGGTGTCAGCTGAATGTCTGCTGCCAAAATGCTGAATTACAGAGACAAGCATTGCTATTTATGCATCAGGAGGTAAAGCATCTCTCAGCCATAGAGTCACCTGGAAGAGGTGCCTCTTGTGACCGTGTTTGGTTACCTGTGTCCATCATCCAGAACAGCAGGACAAGCCTGGCTGCTCCAGCTCCTCCTTCGGCTTCTTTCGCCCTTACTCCAAGCTTGGGTAATTGAGTCTCAATTGATTCTGGCCTCTCATGGCAGAGGGTTTTCTGTGCATGAAGTTTTACTGCCTTCATTACTGTAAGTACTCTATCACGCAAATGTGCCAAGCAATTAAGCCTGAAGACATATCCCAGTACATCCTGACACCCTCAAGCCAAGACTCAGCCTCTGCACAGAAGACAGCTGGAATGCTGCAGTCCCTCCTCTCCTTCCCTCAGGTTTCCAACAGTAAAGATACTGCTTCATCTCTGATAAACCAGTTCAAAAGTCCCAGAAATGGAATTCTTATTATTACCCCACAGAAGGGGTGTATGGGAGAGACAGCATGGATTTCATTTCAATGCAAATAAGTGATTTACACTGTGGCCAATGGCCACAGGAACAGAGTTGATTCTCCAACAAAAGCCTCAGGAGAACTCTTCCCACAGGGAACTCTTATGACAAAGGCTGCTCCCAAAGCTTGGAGAAAAGCATAAATTTTGAAAGCTACACTCATTTAAACACATATTTCCCTATAAGCACAGTTCAGATGTTCTGTGCATATGCTGCTTTTACAGACTAAGCAGCCTTCAATCTAACTTTCAAAAGCTCCAGTAAGTACGGTCCCATTACTTAGCTCAGCTCAGATGAAGAGATAAGGAAAAAAGGTCAGGTCTAGTTTACTGAGGCTGGATAAACTGAGTGTGTGGGTTATTTTACGAGACAGATTTCAAATATTATGCCAAGCTCCGCTTTCAACATATACCACAGTCTGAAGGAAAACCTTATCCATCACATCCTTCTCACTATACTGCTTTCACAGTTGTCAGCTAAATACCAAATTAGTTTTTCAGATCTTTTTAAGTAAGAGATCAAACCCTTAAAACCAGATGGTCTTTTTGTAAAAAGGCTGCAGACAATGTTCACATAAAACATGACTCAAGCTGGAGCCTGGTGGAGCCCTAGCCCACCCATATCCCCAGGACAGGCTGTACTGCACAAGGGCATGTAGAGACAGGACAAGGGGGAATGGCTTCACACTGACAGAGAACAGGTTTAGATGGGATACTAGGAAGAAATTCTTTCCTGTGAGGGTGCTGAGGCCCTGGCAGAGGTTGCCCGGAGAAGCTGTGGCTGCTTCATCCATGGAAGTGTTCAAGGCCAGGCTGGATGGGGCTTGGAGCAACCTGGTCTAGTGGAAGGTGTCCCTGCCCATGGCAGGGGGCTGGAACTAGACTAGCTTTAAGGTCCCTTTCAACCCAAACCATTCTGTGATTCTGTATAGCACAAGGTATAGCACAAGGCCAGCACACATTTAACCCAGGAACAAATCTCTCACAATCAAAGAAAAGTAACATATCTCCACCTTGGAGCAGCCATGCAGATGGCCACCAGCAAGGCTCCGATGGACGTTTCCTCCCACAGCTCCAGGGAGAAGCTCCACCCTCATGCAAATTAAAGATCTCAGGAGAGATTTGAGCTGCAATGCCAGGACTTTATCCCTTAAGCAACCTGGCTCCTCAGCAGTCTCTTAAAAATCCACAGCAATGGAAAAAAGTTACTTAAGACTGTCAAGATTAAAACGTGTTTGCATTTATCTTGCCTGCTGCAGTGCAGAGGGCACATTTCTAACATCAAGTGTGTGAGGGGTATTTACCAAGCAGACAGAGGAGAGCTTTGTATGAATGTCTTGGTAGAAGAGCCTTGAAATTTCCTCCTTTCCCCAGCAGCAGCAGCAAGCTCCTGCCAGGTGACTACCTCACTAGAGCTCAACAACAGTCTAAATCCTAGAGAGGACTTTACTTCTACTTCCCAGTGTTCAGGGTCAGCTTCCAAGCTCAGGAACAGGAGGGCAATGCTCAGTGCAGGTGTCGGACTGATGCCCCCACCATGCACAGGCTGCTGTTGGATTAACTTTCCCACTGACAGAAAAGAATATCCACTACAGATGAAAAATACCTGAAACCATCACAGCAAGTGCCCACTCGCCTTCCTGCCCGCCCCCTTTCTCCCAGGGAAGGTGCTGCTGTTCCCATTTCAGTCCGTGCTTCCACTGAATCACTTTTCTCACCATCTGGTGTTTGGCTTACAGGACAAACCTGGTGAGCTTAACACTAACAGACTATGTCCTGCTTTCATGCGTTCCAGCTTACCGTCTCTCCTCTCTCTCATTTGGGGAACTGTTGCATTTTCAGATGTTACCACATCACACTTTCTGATTTTCCTTCCATAACCATTATCAGCACCTAATCAAAACTAAAAGCTTCACTGGCAACAAGCTAAGCTTCAGGCTACAAAAATATTACATGTGTAAAACCAAAAAGTCCCTACTTTACCAGCATGGCTTATCTGAACACCTCCTTCTGTAAAAGCCAGGGTAAGGTACATCAGAAAACACAGCAAAAGTGATAAGATAATATATTTTTTTATTGTGGAATGCCCCAACCATTTTTTCCCTCATTAATAAAAAAGGATAAATTCAGGCAGATTCAAAAACATGTCTCAGCCTTTCCCCAGCCTCTGTGGCATAGCTGCTTTAGGGGATGGAAGCAGCTGCTTCAGCCTGAAGGGACCACAGTGTGCATCCTTCCAGCACCTAGCATCCCTCCTTGCACCACTGGGGATGGTTCTTTTCACATGCTCTCACCCTAGAAGGTCACTCAAGTGACCTCCAAGAGCAATTAATTCCTCTTAAGTGTGACACAAGCAAAAATTAAAGGGGATAAGCTGTTTTTCCTGATGGATAAGAACAGAGACACTGAGCTACACCTGTGCTTCCAAACACTCAGCACTTCTGAGCACATAAGCAGCGGTTTCCTTATCTGTGTTAACAGAGTCATCACGGAAACTGATGTTATCAAGTAAAATAACACAGTATATGTCTGTGTTAGCACTTAATCCAACAGCATTTTGTTTTGTCCTAAACCAACCCCCACTGTTATCATTTCAGTATAATTCCTATGTACCTTCAATGAGAACAAAATTATTCAAGTTACCCGGAAAGAAGAAAACACCATTTTGAAATTTCCGTTCCCATTTTTTCCCTCCTTTATCCTAATATTGTTTTTGCCTCTTTCATATACCAGGACTATCAAAACTCACTTAAAGATGCTAATTTATCTAAGACATACACAGAGAATTTCACATAAGAAGTTACAGCTTCAAGATGTTACAGTGCTACTCAGAAAACTCCTAAACTCCTTTGCTTTCAAATGATGCAATACTATATCACAGGAAAAAGTAAACACAAGTGCACAGCTATGTGTATGTAACCTCTTCACCCAGTAAATTACCCAATATCTGGGTGTGAAATGTTGCTTGAGCACCCAGAGCACACGGCTGATGCACCCACAGTAGCTGTCAGGATTCAGCATGTTTCTGCTATTAAATCAGTCCTCAGAACAGCAAGCTGCGAGTTCCCATGGAAGGGAACACGGGTTTGTGCCAGGGCATTAGCTCATCCTTTGTTTTCCCCAAAGCACGAGGCAGACATTTTCCCTCCTTCCGTCAGGAGAGTGCTGGTTGGTGCCCAGCCCACTGGGACCAGGGGTCCCAGCAAGAACTTTCCCAGAAGCAGGCATGGCCCATCCTGCCCTGTGAGCAGGGGAGGAAGGAAGGTCAGCCACCTTGAGAAAGGAAATTCCACCTCTCCAGCAAGGAGGCTTAAACCCCCAACTCACAGAACTCAGCATGGCCTATACCAGGCTTTTGAAAAGAAGTATGTAGAAGTTTCCTGCATGGCAGCAACCCATGGAGAACTTAAAACAAATACCCCATTTAATCAAAGTTAACGTAAATTAAACTAAATCCATTATTCAGTTAATTAAATGAGGAGACATTCACCCTTAGCAAAAAAAAATATATATAGAATCTAGAAAAAAGTAAATATGAGCATATTTAAGACATTTTTAAAGGTGTTAAAATCAGTGCTAAGAGACATGTTAGCAGCAAACTACCCTCCCTCCTCTACTACAGGACACCACTGCTGTCCCTGGGTGCCCAGAGCTGGGGCACCAGAGGCTCAGACTCCCTTGAAGCCCACATGTGATTTTATTTATGTAATTAGGAGCAAGCATGATCAGCAGTGATACTATTTGTGAGATCAAGGCAAGTATGAAAAACTCGCAGGAATGATGCTGCAGAGCCCACACTGGGTGGATGCCATGTGCAACAGGAGGTGGCAGGTCCTCAGTCCTGCAACCACACACAACTGAGCCCCTCTGACAAGAGCAAACAGAGGTGTGTTCACATTTCCACTGGCCTGGCTCACGCCCAGCACTGGGTTTCCTGCACTGCCTGGATTAGGCTGCTCAAACAGCTACAGTAAATGCAAGTTTGTCCCAGTTCCTCCTCTTCACCCCCTTCTGGCTGGCATTTTCCCATGACAAGCCACGTGCCTTGCACCTAATTTTAGTCAGGGCAAACTAACAACGAATCTCTGTGGACTGAGAGCTGCGCGTCAAGAACAGAATAACACACAGCAAAAATAATTTGGAAGTGATGAGCAAAACCAGCCTTCTCATCATTCCTGTGCAACTCCCCTGATGCTGTGGAGAGACCAGCTCTTCTCCACTGCCCAGAGCTCACCCCCCAGTCAGGTGGTCAGGCTGGGAAAGCCACTGCTCAGGACACAGCACAAGAGAGGACCAAGAGCGCTGACCTACCTCCCTCATCCATCCCCTGAGAATGACACGGGGGCTGCTCTGCCAGCTGAGTAGCACCAGGATGTCATTCCCGACAGACTGCTGTGGGAAGTGCCTCTCCCTGTCTGCACTGCCAGCGGAAACCCAGCCTTTCACCCCACATAGCTATTTCAGCCGAGCATCCAGGTTTGGGAGGACTCACATCCTATTCCAGCTATGGCTATGTGCTGCCAATTTAATTTCTGCTGCAATTATTCTCCCACCCACACACCTGATCTACTGTCAGTTAGCACTGACAGGGTCCCCACAGCCCAAAGCCCACATTTGCAGCCCCCCTGGGCCAGAGAGATGCCAATGCTGGCAGTTTGGGAATGAGTAAGAAAACAAACATCCTCTCTTTTTATTAGCACCACATGGCGGTATTTTGACTAGCAAGCTCACGCTACAGGAAGCCAAAAACAGTGGGATCTCCAGAAACTGATGGATGGGTGTGCCCACTGCCCCTATCTGCCGGGGAGGAGTGGCTGGGGCCTGTGCCCACAAGGACACCAACACCATGACAACACCGTGACAAGTGAGACTGGGGATCCTAACACGTCAGCAGTGAAGTCACGTCTGCATGATGGAAATCTTGACTGCTGGCTGGAAAGCTCCGAGCTACCCCCAGCATCCCCGTGGGTCCCACCTCCGCCTATCTCCGTGTCCAACAGACAGGCAGCCCTTCTTTAGGATGCGAGTCTGAACATCACTGCATTTGTGGCCTCCTCTGTAGATCCTTGCTGTTAAGGATAGAATTGTCTAGTGAAACCAACTGATAACCAAAGCCTGCCTTTAAAAAAAAAAAAAATTATTTCCCAAAGGTGACTCACTCATCCTGTTCAGTGTCATTCCTGCTAATTAATTGTGTAAAAGCAGCTCTCCAGTTCCAGCTTCTTCAGTTTGAGGGCAGCTATTCCCCACAGTCACGGCATTAATCAAAGTTTTAATAAGGAAGATTGATTACATTCTTGGACTCTGAGTAGGGGTTTTCCACAAAGCTCAACTGAGAAACCACAAGAGATTTAGGAAGAGGGGAGAGGGAAACTCACTGGCCACTCCATACCTTCCAAGTTCTCTTGCACAGAAGATAACTACAAATTTCACTGCCTTCAAGACAAAGATCACACCTTTGTAATTGTAATGACAGAAATGACAGAATTTCCTGCAAATCACTCAGACTAAGGCATTCTGCTTATGCTCACACTTTTCAGGGTCTCCAGCAAGAGTTACTGTAGTCACAAGTCAAGATTTTCAACAGATCTTTGCCCAGCATGATGAAAAAGCATACAGAGTAAAACCTGGAGGAAGGAAGGATATGTGCTCCACATTACTGCAAAGGCCACTGGGGTAAAACTCTCAAAATCTTTTTCAGGGACAACCCCCAACCTCTTTTTGTGATTTGAGGGCAGAATTCCAGCAGAAATTTTTCCCTGTGTTTCAAAGCAGATTGCTTTTTTCCAGATGCAAGGAAGTGCACCTAAAGGTTGCACATATTGAGCCGAGTTATTACTTTACAATGAGATTTTTCCTTCTCACAGTCCACTAAGTGCCTTTGCAAGAGGGGCTGAATGAACACAGCACAGGACAGCCCTTGGTCACCTGGCATTGCTCCAAAGGGATCCAGCCATGCCTGGGAGTTCTGCTCCCAGGGGATCGGATGCCTGCAGCAAAGGTTGGCTCTCTTGGGTGCTGATGGTCACCCTCAGCCTCACACAGGTCAGAGGACATCAGTGGTAACACTTGGGTTAGCACAGCTGCTGGCATGTGTCCTAGGCTGTCAACATGAACCATGCTGGAGGCACAGGCCATTTGGGGAGAAGAGTCAACCAGCACATCTCGGGTGCAAGCACAGCAACCTGGAGGTGTGCATGGAACCACCTTCACCTCCTGTCTGGTGGTGAACCTAAAAAGCCACTAAGGAAGACAACATATGAATACAGGCACCAATAAAACAAAGAGCAAGAGCAGGAATCTGCTGCCTGTACTTGTGTACCCTTGTTCACACACCTCTCTTGGTGCCCTACCACAAATACATTTGCTTTACGCACCTACTCCCCAGATTTACCTATTTTCAGTGTAGGTCTGGATTCAGAATTGTCCATCCCTACCCCTTCATTACATTATATAATTTTAAAAAGATCCATATGTAATGCATATTAATAGTCAGATTCAAATCCAATCTGCATTAAACCTCAGAAATGTTGTATCTGGCAGTGGAACTGCTGCACATTTGTTCCTCATTTAATATTATTCATAGGGTTTGGGCACATTAAAGTCTAGTAAGAAAAAATATCTGTCAGAAAAGATGGCTGTAATTGATAAATGAAGCAAACATGGCCAGAACACAAAGCCCAAGCTCACACATCACCCTGTGCTGTAAGCCAGGGCAGGAAAGACAAACAGCCCCACGTGTCACTGGTGTGAGGTACTGGGGCGGCTCTGCTGGTGCTGCTGTTGTGCTGTGCCTCTGCCTGGCAGGAATGCAGAATATCTGCAAATTCCACATCACTGGAACAGCCAACAGACTCAATGGCCTCACACTCTGGTCCATTTCGCATGGGATTTGGAGGATCTCACCCAGATCCTAATCACTCTGTTGGCTCTCCGCTGCCAGTGCTTTCTCCCCATTCCTCACTGAAGGAAACACCATTCCTTGTAGCATCATCCCCTCTCTTCCACCCTCGCAGCTCTTTTATTCCTTCTGGACTGAGCCAAAGGAGGGCTGAGGGGGCACCCTGGGACCCTCGTCAGGACACTCAAAGCCTCTCTGGATAGGAACAGTTGAGCCAAACCAGCAGATCCTGCACACAGGCATTTCGTCAGGGCTGGAGAAAAAGCATGGAATAGAATATGACATAAACCACCTCTGTGGAGAAGGAGACCATCTGAGCAATATTTAAACACTCAGGTCAGCCAAAGAGTGCTCACGTGCTTCTGGGGCAGGCATAGGGGATTGTGTCAGCCTGAACTGACGTACTTTGGTGTTCTGAAGGCTGCAGGCAGCCCCAGGGCCTCTGCAACTGCCCTGGACGGGGTGGCACACCTACAGCAGTGAGAGGCCTCAGCAGGCTCCAGCCCTGCCATCCATGATCTTGGGTGCCCTGGGAAAGTTGGCAGCATGAGCATCAGGTCAGCACACATTCAAGGGGCAGCCAGACAGCAGGAGCTGCCCTCTGCCTATCTATCCCCCTGGTCTCCTCCTTGTTCCCCAGATATCTCTACAACATCGACCAGCACATGCAAAAACTGACAATCCAGTACCTCATAAGCGGAGAGGGAGAAGAAACCCCATTCCTCTTCCCATCGAGAAGCCAAAGGAGAATGAGAGTCACCTTTGACCTTGCTAACAAGCCATTAGTCAAGAGATGGGTAGGAAAGATGGGGAGACCTGCTCAGCTCCATCCATTGCCTGGCCGCTGCAGGAGACGGGGTAGTAAGGCAGGGCAGGATACAGGCAGAAGGCTCCAGGGAACAGAGCTGAGGACAGAGGGAAGAGAGAAGCTGCAAAACAGAGAGAAGGAGTGAGAGAAAAAAACCAAAGGCAAAAGATGAGAATGTTACAAAAAAAAAAAAAAAATCCCCCATCATGGGAGGTGAATCACTGTCACAGGATTGGGATGGTAGAGCAGATTTTGGAAGCAGCCAAGGTAGAGGCACGTCAGCTGAGGCAGATGCAGACAGACCCTGGGCATGCTGTACCCCGGGAAGGGCAGGCACTGGGCAGCCAGAGGACTCCCAACAGCTCCATCCAAAACAACACTGACCCTGAGCTTGGTCACAGCCTCAGGAGGGTCAGTGCTGGATGCTACCCCTCCATGTGCTGCCCAGCCTCCTTGAGTCCCCAGCAAGCTGATCCACCAAAGCCTGGCTTGGGTGGAAGGCAATGACAGAGATGGGATTATGCCAGATCTGTTCAGGATCTGACTCACCGTGGGAACCAGAGCTGTCCCAGCCCAAGGAAAGCACAAATAGACCTGCACGGAACTTTAAAGCCACACATGGAAATTCCTTCACTTCTGGAAGGACCGCAGGCAGAGCACAGGGCTTTCCAGACTCCAGACATGGATGTCCTCTCCTCAAAAGCAAGTTGGGAGAGGAGCAGGTGTGCAGGGCTGCAGCTGCCATACCTGTGGGTCCGGCTCAATGTTGATCCGGTACGCTTGAGCCTTGCCATCTTCCAGGACAGGGGGTGACCAGGTCTTCCCTTCAGCTCTGCAGTGTGAAATGAAGTAAACTCTACTTAAATTGCTTTTAAAAAAGCCCAAACGAAAGCACTCCCCCCCAAACAAACAAAACCCACAGGCTCCTTAAACAAAACAAAAAAGCAATTAAACAAATGAAAAAAAACCCAAAACAAACACGCCCCAAAAGAAAAAAAAAAAAGCCAAATATATATATAGCATATATTAATTCCCTGGCAGGCCTATATTATATATGCATTTGTCAAAAATTATCCTCAGAAACAATACAATGGTAAACAGAGAAGATGACAGTTTCATGTTATAAAAACCATGAAGCTCAAAACCATCCTTGAACTACTGGCTCTGTCTCAGTTGGGGGTTTAAGAGACAAACTTATTTTGGTTCAAGAAAGCAGAAGACAGGCTCTTGGTGGCTCCTGTTCTGCATATTCCTGGCTTTGTCCCTTTATTCTGCCCCTGAATCCAGGAAGTATTCTGATTACACATGTGTATAGATATATGTATACATATATACACGCAATCCCTGGCAGGCCTGTGTACTAGCCCACATCAGGAATTCTGTAAACAGGGAGAAGGCTTACACCACCCTGTATGAATCATCTTGTCCCTTTCAATAGTCGCCAGACAGAAAAAGCCCTAAAAATACAGTTTCCATTCCCAAATGCATCTTCAGTCCTGCCAAGGCAGAGCAGAATACCATCACTGTCCAAAGATTTTCCATGTGCCTGACCATTTTTTTTCCCCACAAAGGCATCTAGGGGCATGGCTGGGATGTGATCTCCAGCATAGATCTCCAACACTCAGGGTATGAGGGAGCTGCAGGGGCCCAGGTGTGGCCCAGCAGGCTCATACACAGGCTTTTCAGGATGCAAGAAGGTTACGTTGGAAGATGGAAACTCCATTAAGTTCAAGGTAAAGCTTTCAACACGCAAACTATTCTGTTTATCAGTGCAGTCTGTACATGCACCACTTCACAAAAATAGGTCTTGTTGCACGGGCACAGATGCATCCAAGCATCCTTTGTGGACTCTCACCCCTGCCACATACCACATTCGCTTTCAGTTTAATTATCTGCAGAGTCTAAGTTTGAAAAATAAGGAGCACGATTTTAACCCAGGAATTCTCAAGGTTATTTTCACCTTTGGTATTTTGCAGCTACACAAGTCAGCATACAAAGCTGCCTTTCCAAATCTAGGGTCTGGCCCAAAACCTACCAAATGCAGGGATTCCCACTGACTTGAACACATTTTGGATCCAACCCCTGAGGACTTCGGCTTTTTTTTTCACTACTGCCATTATAGCCTTTTCAACAGGGAGTGATTACTCTCTCTCATAGCTAGATATCTTGTTCTGATAATTTATCTTTACTGTAATTATTTGATTTTAGGCTGGGACAATTCACTATAAATTGGTCTTTCCAACTGGGACAAAGGAAACAGTCCCTCCCAGGAACATCAGCATTCCCAGCAACCCCGACTTGCTTTTTGCCACGATTCAGTGCTGTGTATATTGCTTCCACATTGAAAATCAGATCTGGAGGCCCATAACAATGGAAATGCCTAATTACTTTGGCAGGGAGCACCATTATTATTTCAGTGCTTTCCCAAGCCAGCCTGATGAGAGCTCGCGGTGCCCCAAGAAGGGTCCACGATGACTTTCCCCCTACTCAGCTCGGGAGCCCACATGCCAAACACAGCTTAAAGCATCCCCAAAGACTTCAACCTGCCAGTAAATAAGAACAGAGTTTCAGAAAGTGATTCTGATTGCAGAAGGTAAGAGCAATAGCAGTAAGTTCACTCTGCGTGAAGGTAGGCATTCAGTCACCAGTATTGTCAGCACTTCCCAGTTCTCCATACCCCTGACAGAGATCACACTGTCCGTACCAGAAAACAGATACATCTGTGTATTCCAAAAGTCATTATGGGTACATTTACACTTAATGACAGACATGGACAGACTTCAGTTTGTTTGGAGAAGCCCATTCACGGTTAATGCTTTAATGATTAAACTCAAGGCTTCACCATCAGTTCTGCAGAGTGACCAGAAGTTCTTGGTATAATCGAGACCAACTCTGACAGCTTCCAGTGACAGCCTGAACAAAGCCAGGCTCACGTTAGCCCCAGCTTCCACTTGACTACACTGATACAAGCTGATACAGCACAATTTGGGCTCCACTTGGCACTTTGAAAGGCAAAGCAAAGGTGAATGGGAGAAACACCAGCCTCACCAAAAAGAAAGTCAAATTGTAGGTTGGATGAGCATTTATGCTTACACAGGGAGACTCCCTCTTTTCCCTGGGAACAGCAAAATACAATGTAATCTGAAATAATCCAAAATAATTAAGAGATTACTCTGCCTGAGAGAACAGTGCTACAGGCAGCTATTGTAGGAGGGGCTGATGATCGGAGCTCATGCCCCAGCCCTGGCTGCAGCAACACCCCGTGCCCACAGCCCCAGCAGGACCAGCAGCACAGGGGTCCCCTGCACCTCCCAGAACAAACCCCAGAGCAGTGGGGACCTGGGGGTCAGCAGAGTCACCCCGAGACCCCCCAGCAGCAGGTTCACCCTACCAACAGTCAGAGCTTTGTGTTTAGGCAACAGCAAAAACCCAACACACTTTTCATACGTCATAGGCAACAGATCAGGCATCACTCAAATGTTCTGAGCTGTTTAATTTACAGCTCAAGGACAGGAAAAGTGTTCTCAGATGTGCTACAGGGGATTAAAGGCAGCTATGTGAAAATCATTACCCTGCACTTACATCACTCTGCTCTCTTAATGGCAGCTAGGACAATCCCAAGAAAAATAACTTGACCTACGTTAGTGCAGGGCCTTCCACACAGGGCTTCGTGGGAAATGGAACCATTAACAGGACATCACTAAAAAAAAAAGTTCCAGACACTTTTTATTCCACCATCTGCTTTCTGAAAGTCTCAGAGTCATTCTCAAAAGATTACTTGCATATGCTTATATATTTTACGAGAATGTTTTTTCACCTGGTAGTGATCTGCAAGTCTCACTCTCAACATTTGTAGAGCTGCTTTTAAGTTGCAAGAATTCCTGTGTCTTACCAAATTTCTAATTTCTCCATCCCCTTAAAAACTAACATCTATCACTTTGGAAGTGCCAGCCTGGATCCAGGTCACTTCCATCTGTGACCATGCAGCCGCAAACCACCAGAATAATCTCATTGCCATATTCCACCCCCTTTCTTTGGGGGATGACTCCAGGGTCCTGCCCATCTCCCGACTGCTCTCCATCTCCCACCATGGCACATCACTAAGCTCACAACTGATTGTTATCACTGATACGGCCATTAGCCTTCTAGAAGTTTAACTCAGTCTAAAAGCAGCTACAGCCAATGCTTCAAACTTCCCAGGATTGTGAACCTCACCACCATAACCGTAAGGTGTTGGATCCACCCTCTGCAAGGCAGGCGACCAGCATGGGAGCTGAGCTCTGCTGAGCACCCCAAATGATCGAGCACCCCAGCTCGTCCAGACTATGTGAAGAAGCTGCAGGGTTTCTCCTCCTTCATTCCTCTCAGCTGAAACCATTGTGTATTGCTCTGGAAAGCTGCCCGTTTTCCTCTCTATTAGTCTTCAAGGAGCTCCAGAGGGGAAGCTGTGATTCACTTTTTCAGTTGTACTTTTACTGGAAACTTGAGCACATACATTGTCATCCTTCCCATCTTCCAACAGCTTGCCTGTGCTGCTCACAGCTAACAGACCCCAATAAAATCCCCAGGAGCTGGGGGAGATGGAAGGAACATCAACTACGTGAGGTTCCAGGGACTTTTAGGGCTACATGTCCAGGAGATTCATTACTGGGCTTTCTCACACAGAAACTTTCTGAGAAACTCCATCTCTGTAGAGAGAACAGGAATAGATAGAGAATCTTCATAGTCAATTCTCCAAGCAGACTCAGCACTGGCATGCACACCAAACTGAGGGGAAAGAAACTGCTTCCAGGATTTACTTTAGATAAAAGGAATCACAGTCAAACTTTTGAGGATCTATTCTTTGACACCACAGTCAGGAAATAAATTCAACTCAACCACCCTGAGGTTCTTGGCTGCACCTGGGGCCAGGCAAATGCTTCCAGTCCTCCAGCATCCACCTGGCCCTGTGCACAACAGCCCGAGTGCTATCACCAAAAGAAAGGGCTGGAATTGGATTGGACTGGAAATCATAAAATTGTGAAGGTTGAAAAAACTCTCTTAGACCATCAAGTCCCACTGTCACCCCAGCATTGCCAAGCCCACCACTAAACCATGTCCCCAAGTGCCACATCTACATGTCTTTTAAATCCCTCCAGGGATACCAGTTCCCTGGGCAGCCTGTTACAGGGCCCGACAACCCTTCCAGGGAAGAAATTTTCCCTAACAGCCAATCGAAACCTCCCTTGGCACAATACACTAACACACTTCTTGCCTCTTAAGGAATTTGTTGTGTAACTTGGAAGCAACTTCACAATGAGTGAAAAGAATAAGTTTTACCAGCTGTCAGTGAGTAATAGTTCATGGGGCTGCTCAACACCCCAGATCTTCTGCAACCAGCTGCCACATAACTGGCCTGACCCTTCCTGCACTAAGGCAGGCAAAGTACATCGCGTGCTACCTTGGCTTGAGATTCAACAGCTGGGAAGATGATGATGGAACAGCTGCCTAATTTATCATCAGGGCAGCCTGAACCATCCCACTAAATCTTAATCAGTGCCATCACTACCTTCCCCACAGCCTCACTAAGCCCATGTGAACTCCTGGCCTCCCATTTTGGAGCTGTTAACCACAGCCTGAACATTCAGCCCTTGTTCCAGGGATGCCCAAGTAATTCCTCACACCTTACATCAGTGCCCACATAGGCATCAGTTACATAAATCAACTCCTTTTGTAAACCGCTGAGGATTTTCAACCACTTTGTTTCAGAACAGTAAGGCCACTGTGCTGCTTTGCCTTTCGCAGCCTCACTGCTCAAAGACAGCCTTACACACACCAGGGCAAAGCAGGACCCAAAAAAGCCAGGGACAAAACACCCATTAACTTCAGGAAGGTCAGGGGTCTGGCCAAGAAAGGAGTTAGAAAATGGAGGGTGTGAAGAAGGAAGGAATACCCCCTCAAGAGATTGGTCCTTGATAAAGGACAAAGAGGTTTTTAAAAAAGGAAGTTATCTGCTAGTCCAGGCTGAGAGCAGGGGCAGCTTCACAGATACCAACACTGACTGTTGGCTCCAGGGGCACAAGAGAGCCACGGACCCCAGCATGCTTGAAAAGCTGTGGCATCCCCTTGCCCGCAGTTTTCCCAATGTGGGCATAGAGCCAGTTTCTCCACAAAAGCTGCAGCACAAGCCTTCACCCTCCCAGCTGGCAGAAACAAAAGATTGAGAAAAAACTGTGGGGCTTGCCCTGGCCCTCTGGCATAGATGGGCAGGTCTGGACAGTGCTGCCAAGGGTTTCCCGGCAGTCTGTGTCAGCAGACACAGAGATGCCACGAGGTCTCCCACCCTGCACCCAAGGTCGTTTGGGCGCTCAACCCTCTGCTTTCAAGCAGTGATTTCATCAAAACACAGCTCAAACCCAATTTTATGGCTACCTTTATTTGACGCATTATGGGAGAGATGGGATGGATGTGGGCTGCAGGCTGTGGGATGTGCCTGCAGAAGCACACGGCAGCACAGAGAAACCTGTGTCTGCCGGACCCCGGGGGGAGGAGCCGGCTGGAAGCTGACAGGCGGGTGACCCAATAGAAGGACATTCAGAAAGTGTGCTGCTGACATAGCAATGTGTGATAGGTTGTGTAAGTGTATAAAACCAGCTTGTTCTTTGAATAAAGCGATTCAGTTTCCCTGCTGGACTGGGTCTGTGTTTCAATCGCCGACAAATGGTGCCCCTTGTGTGAGGAACTTATGAAATGCCTAGCTGTGCATCTGTCAGTGAGCTCCGTGGGACTTGGAAGTGCTGCTGAAAGACGCAGGAAGCTGGCCAGTGATCAATCCCTGCAGAGTTGTAGGTGAGCCACGGAGGACACAGAGGCTGAAAAGAATTTGGCTTTCCGCAGGACAGAAACTAGCAGCCGAGAAATGGGGGACGGTGTATCCCAGGAACAGAACGTTGCAGAGACAAAAAAACACAGCAGGAAAGTTCAGGAAAGTTGAATTTACAGATTTGATCAGACTCTTGTTCTGGGCAAAATACTGTAACTCAACTTTAGATTATTACTGAAGTTTTTAACCTTCAGACATGGGATGCTTTAAGAGACGCGCTGTGGGACCGAGTTGCACAAGGCGACACAGCGCTGGCAAAGCTTTTGTATCTGTGGAAGAGCGTGTGCAAGGTGCTCATGGCACATGCAGCACCCAGAGACCGCACAAGGAAAGACGCCTGTGCCACCGAGGCAGCCGTGCCNAAGACGCCTGTGCCACCGAGGCAGCCGTGCCAACCCCTTCTGCACCACCAGCGAACCATGAGTCTGTCAGGGTTGTGGGAGGAGAACCAGAAGATGGCCCCTCGTCCCTCGACCCGTTTGATCCTGGAGGGGAGCTGCATGGTAGCGGAGAAGAGCTCGCGCCGCCCCGCACCATGCGGCATTGGCTGGAGCCGAGAAAGCCCTTCCTGGTAGCATGTTCCCTTTTGGTTTGCCCCCTGCAAGAGAGGAGCGGTGGAGGGAGAGCATGCAGGGCCACGGGAGTGTGGCGCCGTAGCGGTGGCGGCGAGCACCTGGCACCGGCGAGCACACGGCGCCGAGCACGTG
>VXBT01006623.1:0-12851 GCA_013400235.1 Oriolus oriolus
GTGTCACGAGAGGTAAGAGCCTGATTTACTGATTCTTGGGGGCAGAGACAGATCCTTTTGGGTGGGGTGTCAGGAAGGCTCACTGGTTCACCCTATATGCAAACCTGGTGGGATTGCAGTATAAGGTGGTGAGGGTGCCCAAGGCTGCGTTTGAAGCCTCTGAGCACTGATGAGAGAACAGAAAATCCCCATGGGGACATTCTTCACTTCTGCTTAACTGACCTGACATAAATCAAGCTGTGCTGCCTTCCTGTCTTTGCTATGGCAGAAGGAGAATGGGACCAGATAAGCAGAGAAGGAAAAAAAATACAAAATCCTGTATTCTGCCTAAGAATATATTAATTATTAAATCATCTGAACATACAGATCTTCCAACCACCTTTGTAAAGTGCCAGAATTCTCAGCTTTCTTAGACACCCATTTTCTTACTCCAGATAAAAAATACATTTATTATCTAAAGAATAAAGCAGGAATAAATTTTACTAAAGTAGCTAGAGGATTTTCAAGCGCAGTTGGCTAAATTTAGGTACCCTACATGTTTAATAAATAATTTGAAGAAATACTTTTTAAAAAAACTTTTTAAACTTTTGAGAACTCATGTTCCTAGATTTTTTCAGTAAGTATTTATTTGAGATCTTAATATAGCCTTGGAAATTCCAACTTAAATGCTTGAATTTTATTTCACCTAAGTCAGAACTTTGGGGCTGAAATTATTAGGTATTGTAGTGAAGGGTGGCAATAGAGCAAATTAAACTGTGGCAGAATATTAAAAGGTAACAAAGCCTGTACTTCTTTTTTTTTTCAGTGGAAAACTTCATTAGCAAATTTATTAATTACCCACTACCTTTCCATTACCATTTAATATGTAAATACAGATTAATTGTTTTCCAAGACTGTAGGTCACCTACGCTACAGTTTTTCAGTAGTTTAATTTCACTGTTCATCCTTTTAACAAATTCTTCTATTTCCATTCCTAATAGTGATGTTTTAGTGAAACTTTTTCAACAAATTCACTTTTGTCTTACAGGCACAGTATTCTTAAAGGACGAAATCCAGAGTTCTGAAAAGGTCATTAATGAACACTTGAAGATCTACACTACATCCATGAAAGCCTCTTATTTTCTAAGCTGACATAAAATTAAGCTTCGAATTATCTCATGTTAAAATACCCAGAGTATGAAGAGACACCAAGGCACAGGATAAAATTTTCCCAAATCTTACAGAACAAATAATCAATACCATATTTTTTCTCCTTAGAGTTGTCTGCTGACATATCCTCAGTAAAGTGCAGACATGGCCTCTGGAGATGCTGAGATGGCTGTTTTTGGGGAGGCAGCTCCTTACCTCCGAAAATCGGAAAAGGAAAGAATTGCCGCCCAGAACAAACCTTTTGATGCCAAGACATCTGTCTTTGTGGCTCATCCCAAAGAATCCTTTGTGAAAGGGACAATCACAAGCAGGGAAACAGGGAAGGTCACTGTCAAAACTGAAGCGGGAGAGGTGAGTCAAAAACAAGGCTGAAGGACATTTGCTTCCCTCACTGGGTTCTTAGCTGATATATGTGGATCTTTTGTTTCCTTGGCAGACCCTCACCGTGAAGGATGATCAGATCTTCTCCATGAACCCTCCCAAGTACGACAAAATCGAGGACATGGCCATGATGACCCACCTCCACGAACCCGCTGTGCTGTACAACCTCAAAGAGCGTTACGCAGCCTGGATGATCTACGTAAGTGGCAGCAGCAGCTTCCTTTGGGCAGCGGCAGGAGCTGCTGGGCCAGGCTCAGGGGAAGCCAACGTGCTGTGTCCCTTCCTCACAGACCTACTCGGGTCTCTTCTGCGTCACTGTCAACCCCTACAAGTGGCTGCCGGTGTACAACCCGGAGGCGGTGTTGGCCTACCGAGGCAAGAAGCGCCAGGAGGCCCCTCCACACATCTTCTCCATCTCTGACAACGCCTATCAGTTCATGCTGACTGGTGAGTGCTTGACCTCTCTCACAGCAATCTAACCAAAAGAGCCCTGCTGATCTCACTGGAGCAGGTGACAAGCCAGCTGGAACCACCAGAAAGCTGCATAACTGTGAACTTGGTCAATTTATGCAGCAAATAATTTCAAGTGAAACTGATGTAGGAGCATTCACAGACTTACCATAGTGAATTATTTTTACTTTATTGTACAAAATTCTACACTCTCCTACTGCAGAAACAGTACTTGACTCAGTTTTCTACATTTTCTCACCGGTAAGAAAGAAGTTGTTAGTGTTTCTTGTATTTTGAAATTGGGTAGGTTTCATTTCTTAAGGAGAATTATGTGAAGGGCAAGTGATACACAGCTTGTCTCAGGTCCAGATGCCTCTGACTGTTCAATATATCCCTTTGGGCTTATGCTTAATACTGTTAGAACATAGAAGGGATTTGGACTTTCTGACGAATCTCCAGTTTTGGTTTGCAGTTTTACTTCTCATTCATCTTAGCATTACCCAGGTCAGCTGCTAACACATCTTTCCTTGTTCCACTTTCACAGATCGGGAGAACCAGTCCATCCTGATCACGTACGTACACCCCCTGCGCGGGTCCCTGCGGGGCTGCCCGGTGCCAGGGCACCTCCTGCCTGACCACGCACCCTCTGCTTCTCTCTTGGCTTTGACAGCGGAGAATCCGGTGCCGGGAAGACTGTGAACACAAAGCGTGTCATCCAGTACTTTGCAACAATTGCAGCCAGCGGGGACAAGAAGAAGGAAGAGAAGTCATCAGGCAAAATGCAGGTGAGTCGGGAAGAAGAACAGACTGAAAGCTTGGCCTGTCATTGCCCTGTCAACTAAACACAGTCACTGAATAATTATCTGCCTGCAGGGAACGCTTGAGGATCAAATCATCAGCGCCAACCCACTGCTGGAGGCCTTTGGAAATGCCAAGACCGTGAGGAACGACAACTCCTCACGCTTTGTGAGTGGTTGCTTTGCATAAAATCTCTCCCGCTCATGGCAAGACACACGATGCCTGAGCAGTTCTTCATGCAAAGGAGATTTCAGCAGAACACATCCAGGCTGACCTGCTGCTGCTTCTGCTTAACAGGGCAAATTCATCAGAATCCACTTTGGGGCCACAGGCAAACTGGCTTCTGCTGATATTGAAACTTGTAAGTGATTCTCCTGGACTGCTCCCATCCCTTCCCAGGTTCCCACCTCCGTGTACATTGCCACAAGTGCCTAACTCTTTCTTCCTCCCTGGGCAGATCTGCTGGAGAAGTCCAGAGTCACTTTCCAGCTCAAGGCGGAAAGAAGCTACCACATCTTTTATCAGATCATGTCCAACAAGAAGCCAGAGCTAATTGGTAGGAGACATCACTGAGCTTTTGAGAGGAAGATCTCTGAGCAACACTCAACTATATTACAAGATGAATTAAATTTAACCCGTGAACACATTTGTTTTCAGAAATGCTCCTCATCACCACCAACCCATTTGACTACCCTTTTGTGAGTCAAGGTGAGATCACTGTTCCCAGCATTGACGACAAGGAGGAGTTGATGGCAACAGATGTAAGTAATGTACAGAACAGGTCAACAGGCACAAGTCATACATCAGAAAACATGCAAATATTTCACTTTGCTCATTGTATTACCAGAGTGCCATTGACATCCTGGGCTTCACTCCTGATGAGAAAACAGCCATCTACAAGCTGACAGGGGCTGTCATGCACTATGGGAACCTGAAGTTCAAGCAGAAGCCAAGAGAGGAGCAGGCAGAGCCTGAAGGAACAGAAGGTATTATCAAACTCCATAATTAACCCTCTGTAAGCCACTATGTATGTGGAAGACAGCAAAAGCTGGTCACTGTTGAACTTTAGATCCCAAGGAAAACAATCATCCAGGAAAAAACAACTATCTCTTGTCCTCAGTACATCAAGTTCCCTGATCTCAGGATTTATATAACTTAAGCTATGAAGAATTAATACTTTAAAGTGGTCTTTATACTCTTTCAAGAAGTGAGGAGTTACGGATGTTCCTTTAGTCACACTTTTGTTGGAATATGGCTTGCGATTGTGAAACAGCCCAGTGATTCAGTTCTAACATGATTGGGAGCCATGTTCCCATGAGATTTCACCTATTAGATGCTCAGGGAAGTCAGCTGTGAGAGGTGTTATTTCATCCCTTTCCTTTGTTGGCACAGGACCTGCAACCCCTGTCTTCAGTTCTGTGAGCAATACCTCCTCTTGTGTTAAAGGACAAGGCAGGTGGGGAGCACCACTAGTAACAGGATGAAGCCCAACGAGTTTTATGGAACACCAGAAGCAAAAGCTCAGAAAAGGTTGTAGGCTGGGGATCTGAAGGAGAACAGAGATGTGTTCTGTCTCTGTGTTCCACTCTAAGTATTGTGTGATTTTGATCACCTGAATGTAGATCAGTACCTGATTGTTGTCACTGCAGCTCCTGAGCTGCGTGTGTACTAAGCACATTCAGACTAGCAAGCTTCAGTTTTCAGTTTTGTGACAGGAGATTTTTGAAATCTTCATTACTTTCTGCGTGCTGCAGTGAAGAATTTCAGACAGAAATTCTTTTAGAAAAGCTCAATATGCATAATGGCAAGCGTGATGTTACAAAGATTCCCTCTATGAGAGTCTATCAAAAGCTTTCAAAAAACAGAAATCTGAACCCTTCAACCCTTAGGGAATGCTCCTGGATTCAAATCCTTTAGGACATAAAATTCTTCCTTTTTCCTCTGGCTTTTCAGTTGCTGACAAGGCTGCCTACCTGATGGGTCTGAACTCAGCAGACCTGCTCAAGGCCCTCTGCTACCCCCGAGTCAAGGTGGGGAATGAATACGTGACCAAGGGCCAAACAGCACAGCAGGTAAGAAACATGTTGTAACCTGTAACCATGTATAGAATGAATATCCTTTTTCTTCTCCTCTGCCCTGTATGGTAACTCCAGGTGTTTTCTTTTCCTGTAGGTGCACAATGCTGTAGGTGCCCTGGCAAAGGCACTCTACGAGAGAATGTTCCTGTGGATGGTTGTTCGCATCAATGAACAGCTGGATACGAAGCAGCCCAGGCAGTACTTCATTGGTGTCCTGGACATTGCTGGCTTTGAGATCTTTGATGTAAGTAAGATTTGGTAAGAGCTATTTGGAAGTGACAACTGAATGTTATGATCAATTTGAGACACATTTTAAAAGAAAACATAGTATCATCACATGATTATTGCTATTTGTCTTTTTTTAAGTTAAAAAAAGACCTTTCAAAGGACTTGTCCTATATTAAGATGTGCAAACTCAAAGGTACAGAATGGTCCAGTCAAAAAAGTTCACTGTTTATATGATCAGGGACAAGACAGTATAAAAATATGTATATCATGATAGTCTTAAGCTTGGGGTTTTTTTTCCCCTGTAACTTGGTCTCATTTTAAACAGGAAATATAATTTATCTTTAGAATTTTGTCAATGAAAAAAATTTCCTTGTGGACAATTAATTTGATGCCTGTCTCTTTTTCAAAATGTCATAAAACAGACTGAAGAAATGCATGGGAAATCAAGTTAACTGCATTCCTTAGTTTTAAAAGATGAGGTCTTGCAATTATTGCTGCATCTTCAAACATGTATTTTTCTTATTTTATTTCCAGTTTAACAGCTTTGAGCAGCTGTGCATCAACTTCACCAATGAGAAACTGCAACAGTTCTTCAACCACCACATGTTCGTGCTGGAGCAGGAGGAGTACAAGAAGGAGGGAATTGAATGGACATTCATTGACTTTGGCATGGACCTGGCTGCCTGCATTGAGCTCATTGAGAAGGTATCCTTCCTGTTCAAATCAGTTACATGCATGGAATCTCTATAATTACTTGGTCTCATTTTCCAAAGGGATCTTTTATGTTCATGTTTCTCTTGTACTGGGTAGCCAAGAGCTGGAACAGCACTCCAGATGTTTCTTCTCAGAGCTGAGTAGAGGGGAAGGATCAATTCCCTTGAGTTGTCAGCAGCACAGTGTAGCTGAGGATGAGTTGGTGGCTTTGCTGCAATGGTGTACTGTTGGCTCATGTTCAGTTTGTCCAACACATCTGTGCGTGCTCTGAGTTCCGGTGAATAAGATGGTAGTGCTCTGACTTTACAAAGCACATTCTCAACACAAAAAAAAATATTTCTATTTCTTTTATAAGTAATTTTGTGTTAAAAAAGTTTAAGTATCAATGTAATCAATCCCACTTTTTAGAAGAAAATGTAATTAAATAATAATATTTTCAGATGTGTATCTCAGTCTATGTTCCATTACTGTGCCTAGGTGAAAGCCATTATTGCCCTGAAAGCTAAATTACAATCTGTCTCCCTTGTGATTTCTCCCAGCCCATGGGCATCTTCTCCATCCTGGAAGAGGAGTGCATGTTCCCCAAGGCAACTGACACCTCTTTCAAGAACAAGCTCTATGACCAGCACCTGGGCAAGTCCAGCAACTTCCAGAAGCCCAAACCTACCAAAGGGAAGGTTGAGGCCCACTTCTCCCTGGTGCACTATGCTGGGACAGTGGACTACAACATCACTGGCTGGCTGGAGAAGAACAAGGACCCTCTGAATGAAACTGTCATTGGGCTGTACCAGAAATCATCTGTGAAGACCCTGGCTTTACTCTTTGCCAACTACGGTGGAGCAGAAGCAGGTTGGTTCTTTGAATCCCATGTTTTCACTGATGTACAGCTTACAAAAAGGAATCAAAGAAGGCAGAAGAAAAAACCCTAAAATCTGTTTTATTTGTTTGCAATTTAGCCGAGGCGAGTGCTGGTGGTGGCAAGAAGGGAGGCAAGAAGAAGGGTTCTTCATTCCAGACTGTCTCAGCACTTTTTCGGGTACAGTAGAGAATTCACAAGGAATAAACCCACCAATTACTATGGCTAGTCTTGTTTTGGCTTGGTTCTGTTAAAAGATTCTGTAGCTCTTGGGCCACATTCTGCTAGGAATAAAAAGCCTATGTTTCAAGGTCATAAGATTTTAGGAAGTAATACTGTAGGAGAAATATTTTTGGGTGCATTTGGGTTGCATTTCTGTTATATTTTCAAGTTTCCACTGTCTCTCTTGTTTAGACATGATAGTTTTTAGACATCTAAAAGTTCTGTCTGCCTCATTTGCATGCTTTGAGATGTCCCCTAGAGACATCTGCTTCCTTCCACTAATTACAGGAAATAATTTTTTATAAGTATACAAATACCAATTATAAAACAAGGCTGGGATTCATCTCACCTTACCCTACGAGATAAATGTATAATCTAGACATTTAAAACTCAGCTTGTTGTTTTTGTCCCTTTTGCTTTCAGTAGGGAAAACACAAAGGTTCTATGTAGCGTGCTCCATAAGACCCAGCCTAAATGCCTACTGCAGAATGCTTCACACTGCCTCATAGGGGTCCTACTTTATCTCTCTGGGTACATCCAATGGAAGATGGATATCCTTTCTAATGAAGGCATTCCACTAGAGTCAGTGAAATGTATTAAAACTGTATGTTTAAGAGTACCATATTTCCTACAGATTATGCAGAAGAACTTTATACACTAAGTTAATAACAGCAAAGATCTGTGGAAAGTCAGAAAAACTGGTGCAGAGAGCTTCAGTTCAGGGTTCTGCTAATTTTTGTATGGTATCTCATTTCAGAGGACTTAATGCTTACAGCAGAAGTTACATTTGCTAATATCAGCTTTTCTTAATGACTCTCCCAGGAGAATTTAAACAAGCTGATGGCTAACTTGAGAAGCACTCACCCCCATTTTGTACGGTGCATCATCCCAAATGAAACTAAAACACCTGGTAAGAGACTTACACATATATTGAAGGTTTTCAGTATGGTGCAGCTCTTCCCCACTGTATTACAGAACATGGCATGTATTTGTGCTCTGCATTGTCAGGTGCCATGGAGCACGAGCTGGTGCTGCATCAGCTGCGCTGTAACGGCGTGCTGGAAGGGATCAGGATTTGCAGGAAAGGATTTCCCAACAGAGTCCTGTATGCAGATTTTAAACAGAGGTCAGACTTCATCCTCTTACTGGATCACTTTGTCCATCTTAAATAGCTTTTAAAATCTAATCTTCCCTTCCTGTGCCTAAAACCCTCTCTAAAGTTTCAGTTTAACAAGTGCAGTTTGTTCTCAACTGTTCTTAAGACTCTTTCTTTCCATGTATCTGCCAGTACATGTTGGTCTCAACAACAGACCTCTTCATATTCATAGAATCACTTAGGTTGGGAAAGACCCTTAACATCATGGAGTTCAAAGCAAGTCCTTCCATTTTCTTCCTCAGATACAAAGTATTAAATGCCAGTGCTATCCCAGAGGGACAGTTTATTGACAGCAAGAAGGCTTGTGAGAAACTTCTTGGATCAATTGATATAGACCATACTCAATACAAATTTGGTCACACTAAGGTACAAGATCTGTTTGCTGCAAATACTATGTGGTTTTGGTTTGCATGGCTTGATACTGACCCTCCGATACTCCAGAGAGTATGAGAAATGATCCAAGAGGGTGTAAGAAATAGTGTAAAATAAATCAACCCAATTCTTGCTTACTCAACAATTGAATAAACTGAAATAGGATTATTTAATTAGAGGTTAATTGAGTCCTTAATTTAATACAAAGTTGTAGAATAAGAGAATCAAGAGCGAATAAAAATAAAAGAAAAATGTCTGGATATTATAGTTCCTCAACTGCAAGTAACCAGAAGCTTGGAGCTTTAAAAGAGTGTCTGCCACTACATATATTCTTTATGGTTTGGATCTTAACTTCTGTGGTGTTTGTCATGGGGGGCAGGGTACAAGGTTACATTGAACAAGTACAGACACTGCAGCTGTTTTCATGTTCTTACCTTAGGTGTTCTTCAAAGCTGGGCTGGTGGGCCTCTTGGAAGAGATGAGGGATGAGAAGCTGGCACAGCTCATCACCCGCACCCAGGCCAGGTGCAGGGGCTTCCTGATGAGAGTGGAGTACCAGAAAATGGTGGAAAGGAGGTAGACTTCTCCTCAAATTAGGTTCACTGTACTTGGCCTATTGTGTCACCACGGTATAAATACTGAATATTAATTTGACTTACCTTTCAGGGAGTCCATCTTCTGCATCCAGTACAACATTCGTGCATTCATGAATGTCAAACACTGGCCATGGATGAAGCTGTTCTTCAAGATCAAGCCCTTGCTGAAGAGTGCAGAGTCTGAGAAGGAGATGGCCAACATGAAACAAGAGTTTGAGAAAACCAAGGAAGAGCTTGCAAAGTCCGAGGCAAAGCGGAAGGAGCTGGAGGAGAAAATGGTGAAACTTGTGCAGGAGAAAAATGACCTGCAGCTCCAAGTACAGGCTGTGAGTACCACCAGTGGGCTTTACCTTAATTCTACTGTGACCATCAGGTTGATATTTACAAGTACATTTTCAAACCACACAGAAACTCCAATTTAGTTCAGTTCAATCGTAATTCTTTAAGTGGTGCTCTTAAGGGTATAACTAGCTTCTGTAAGGGCTGTGGGGTATCTGTAGTCAAAATATTACTTGTGAGAGAATTTTCTACAGTGCATGCTGAGAAATGATTAAACCCAAATTTATGCACTTTGTTCCAATGTTCGATATTATGAGATAATATTGGATTCTATACCCTGCACAAATATGCAGATTCTCATGTCTTCAGGTAGATTGAAAAGGATTTAACTTGGTTTTAGCTTTTAAACCTAGCTGTTTCAAAACTACCAATATAAAATCAATTCTATAATATATATCATTCTGTTGGAACATGAACCAAATTTTAAACTACAAAACTGCTATCCAGGACTCTGAACTATGAAGGTAAGTATCAGTGTTTCCTCAAAAAGCATATCCCTAAAAATGGCATCTCCCCACCAGGAAGCTGATGCTTTGGCTGATGCTGAGGAAAGGTGTGACCAGCTCATCAAAACCAAAATCCAGCTGGAAGCCAAAGTTAAAGAAGTGACTGAAAGGGCTGAGGATGAAGAGGAAATTAATGCTGAGCTGACAGCCAAGAAGAGGAAACTGGAGGATGAATGTTCAGAGCTGAAGAAAGATATTGATGACCTTGAGCTAACACTGGCCAAGGTGGAGAAGGAAAAGCACGCCACCGAAAACAAGGTATGAGGTAGAACCTGTCACTTGTACTCCAGAAAAGACCCGTCTTGTTATAAAGTTTTAAGCATAATTTTCTATCTGTGCTTGCTCCTTTCTTCTCAAAGGTGAAAAACCTGACCGAGGAGATGGCAGCCCTGGACGAGACCATTGTGAAGCTGACAAAAGAGAAGAAAGCCCTCCAAGAGGCCCATCAGCAGACCCTGGATGACCTGCAGGCAGAAGAGGACAAAGTCAATACACTGACCAAGGCCAAGACCAAGCTGGAACAGCAAGTGGATGATGTAAGCACACAGACATAGAGCAGAACAGGACAGGTATGGAGTCCGACCTGGCTGGTAGAGCACTGATGGTCTTGTTGTGTTTAGCTGGAAGGGTCCCTGGAGCAAGAGAAGAAACTGCGCATGGACCTGGAGAGAGCTAAGAGGAAACTGGAAGGAGACCTGAAGCTGGCCCAAGACAGCATCATGGATTTGGAGAATGATAAGCAGCAGCTGGAGGAGAAACTGAAGAAGTAAGTGTGGCTCTGGGGCACCTGAGTGCTGGGCTGGAGCACTTGTGTTTTTTCTTTGAGCTCTAACCTGGTTCACTTTGCCCAAAGGAAAGACTTTGAAATCAGCCAGATCCAGAGCAAAACTGAGGATGAACAAGCCCTGGGCATGCAATTTCAGAAGAAAATCAAGGAGCTGCAGGCAAGTCTCTGTTCCTTCCCCTCCCTTGCTCAGGCTCAGCTCAGGCAGGAGGAGGGCACGGGTGTGAAGGGTCCCTCCTGTTCTCCAGGCCCGTATTGAGGAGCTGGAGGAGGAGATTGAGGCAGAGCGAACCTCTCGCGCTAAAGCAGAGAAGCATCGGGCTGACCTGTCAAGGGAGCTGGAGGAGATCAGCGAGCGCCTGGAAGAAGCAGGAGGGGCGACAGCAGCTCAGGTAGAGATGAACAAGAAGCGTGAGGCAGAGTTCCAGAAGATGCGCCGTGACCTGGAAGAGGCCACGCTGCAGCACGAAGCCACGGCTGCCGCCCTGCGCAAGAAGCACGCGGACAGCACAGCTGAGCTGGGGGAGCAGATCGACAACCTGCAACGCGTGAAGCAGAAGCTGGAGAAGGAGAAAAGTGAGATGAAGATGGAGATTGACGACTTGGCCAGTAACATAGAGTCTGTCTCTAAAGCCAAGGTATACAATTATTTTTATTAGGAATTTGATAGCAATGTGGTATTTTTGTTTAATCTTATATTATTTAATTATTATCAGGTTATATTGTAAATGATTCCCCCAAGTCTTATGTGTAGAACTGTGGCTGTACATACATAGTCCCCAGATATGTCAGTTGCATCTTCTGGTCCTATTTTCCTGCAATAATGAAGGCAGGATCAATGTATTTACTCATTTTCTTATGTACAATTCATACCTAGGCAAATCTGGAGAAGATGTGCCGTACTCTGGAAGACCAGCTGAGTGAATATAAAACAAAGGAGGAGCAGAATCAGCGCATGATTAGCGATCTTAGTGCTCAAAGAGCTCGTCTGCAGACAGAATCTGGTACAGCCCTTCCATCTCTAATTTGGAAATGGGAGAACCCCATAAATTACTCTCTTGGTTATTAAAATGTTTTCTCAATTGCAAACTTTTTCAGGTGAATATGGACGCCAGGTAGAGGAAAAAGATACCTTAATTTCTCAGCTCTCTAGAGGGAAACAGGCTTTCACCCAGCAGATTGAAGAACTGAAGCGGCAACTAGAAGAAGAGATAAAGGTGAAGATATTAATGATTTTACATATGAAATAAATATTTCATATAATATTGGTTTTCATGAAGTGTTCAAGACTTCAAAAGGTGATCCAATTAGAAGTTCAAACCATCCCCTTAGGTCATGTAATCTAGACCCTTGCAGTGCAGGTGCCCAGGTTTTTATCAGGCAGTCAGTTAATTCCTATTTCTTTGGGATGCATATGAGTAAGTTCCAGTAAGAGAAATTTCCCACAGAACACCTACTCATTACTGCAATATTTTTGCCACCAGGCCAAGAACGCCCTGGCCCACGCCCTGCAGTCCGCTCGCCACGACTGTGACTTGCTCCGGGAACAATATGAGGAGGAGCAGGAGGCCAAGGGGGAGCTGCAGCGAGCCCTGTCCAAGGCCAACAGCGAAGTGGCCCAGTGGAGAACCAAATACGAGACGGATGCGATTCAGCGCACGGAGGAGCTCGAGGAGGCCAAGTACGTGAGCATTGTGTGGAAGGTTGGCATACACCAATAACAGAAATTTAAAGACACCACTGAGATTTTCAAAGGCAAAAGCCTAATGGAAGGTTGAGGAGTTATAAGAAACAGAAAAACACAAGGAAAACAGGCTACGTGATGAAGAATGCAGGAGAAAGGACATGTATGGGATTGTGCAAAGTGCAGAGGGATAGCAAGACTGCAGAGAAGCTGTGGCTGCCCTATCCTTGGGAGTGTTAAAGGCCAGGTGGGACAGGGCTTGGAGCAACCTACTCTAGTGGAAGGGGTCACTGCCCATGGCATTGAACTAGTGGATTTTTGATGTCCCCTCCAAAAAAAACCTTTCTGTGACTCTATGATTCTATGAAGACCTTGGGGAAATGAAGCAGGAAAAAAAGGACTGGTGGGGACAGGCTCTGCAGCATGTGCATTAGGAAAAAATACTAAAAAGTGTCTCAGTGCTGTGGTGAATATGATAATCAACATTCAGTTTCACCTCCAATTAAGAACTGTGATTACCACTTTCCAGGAAGAAGCT
>VXBT01006628.1:0-10944 GCA_013400235.1 Oriolus oriolus
GCTGGATCAGTTGGCTGAGGCCAGCTGTATGAGGGTTCACAAGGTGAAGTTCTGGGTCCTGCCCATGGGTCACAACAACCCCAAGCAATGCTAAGGCTGGAGGCAGAGTGGCTGGAAAGCTGTCCAGAGGAAAAGGTCCTGNGTTGACAGCAGCTGAACACGAGTGTCCAGGTCGCCAAGAAGGCCAATGGCATCCTGGTCTGTACCAGCAACAGTGTGGCCAGCAGGACCAGGTAAGGGATTCTCCCCCTGTACTCAGCACTGGCAAAGCCGCACCTCAGTTCCTGTGTTCAATGTTGGGCCCCTCACTGCAGGACAGACACTGAGGGGCTGGACAGCCTACAGAGAAGGGCAGCACGGCTGGGAAAGAGTCTGAAACACAAGTCCTGTGAGGAGCAGCTGAAGGACCTGGGGCTGTTTAGCCTGGAGAAAAAGAGGCTCAGGAGAGACCTTATTCCTATCTACTTGAATGGAGGGTGTTACAAGGCAGCACAACATCAGCCATGTCTCTCAACATTGTGCCCCATCAGCAGGCTGGGGATGGAGAAGGCCCTGGGAGGGGACACAGCTCGGCCAGCTGACACAAACTGACCAAAGAGACACTCCACACCGTGTGATGTCTCTCAAATACAAAACTGAGGGAAGGAGGAAGAAGGGGGGCATTTGTAATTTACAATGCTTACCTTCTGGAACAATCTGTACTCATGCTGGAGACCTGCTTCCCAGTAGGAACCTGAACATGGTTAATCACTTGCTGATGACAAACAGAGAATAATTTTTTTTTTCACCTTGCTTCTGTGCATGCAAAGTTCACTGTTGCTTTAGTAAAATGCCTTATGTCAGCTTACAAGTTGTCTCCCATCTGTTTTTCTCTCCCCTGTTCAGCTGGGGAATGAATGGTAGAGATGCTCAGTGGTCACCTGGCATCCAGCCAAGATCGGCCCACCTCACTGGACTAGAGAGTACTACATGCAATAGTACTGAAACAGCACAAAAAGGGTGTTTCCCATCATTGACCAATGCCAAACACTGGCATTATTACAGAACATTCTCCTTGAGTTAGGTTAGTTTTCACTCTGCTGCCATGGTGTTTTTGCAGTAATGGAAGTATGAAGATATCAAGTGTAACTCTGACTAATCATCAGTTAATTGTATTTCAACACTGCTAAATTACTCATATTTTTTAAAAATTACTCCTTCTTTAGTATGGATCTGCTCAGAAGTAAGGAAGTTACCAGATTATCAGAGAAATGGACAAAAGATAGAATCATAGAATATCCTGAGTCTGAAGGGACCCACAAGGATCGTTGAAGTTCAGCTCCTGCTCCTGCAAAGGGCAGCCTGCAGAGTCACACCATGAGCCTGATGACATTGTCCACACACTTCCTGAACTCTGTCAGGCTGGTGCTGTGACCACTTCCCTGGGGAGCTGTTCCAGTGCCCAAACACCCTCTGGGTGAAGAACCTCTTTCTAACAGCCAACCTGAACTTCCCCTGACACAACTTCAGGCCACTCATTGATCACCACAGAGAAGAGATCAGTGCCTGCCCCTCTTCTTCCCTTCACAAGGTAATTGTAGACTGCAATGAGGTCTCCCCTCAGTCTCCTCCAGGCTGAACAGATGAAGTGACCTCAGCCACTTCTCATATAGCTGCCCCTCAAGGTCCTTCACCATTTTTGCAGCCCTTCTTTGGACACTCTCTAATAGTTTGATGTCTTTCTCATATTGTGACACCCAAAGCTGCCCCCAGAACTCGAGGTGAGGCTGCCCCAGCTCAGAGCAGAGCGGGACAATCCCCTCCCTCACCCGGCTGGCGATGCTGTACCTGGTGCCCCCCAGGACACACTTGGCCCTCCTGGCTGCCAGGGCACTGCTGACTCATGTTCAACTTGCCAGGACCCCCAGGTCCCTTTCCATGGCACTGCTTTCCAGCATCTCATTCCCCAGTCTGTCCATACATCCAGGGTTGCCCCATCCCTGGTGCAGAATCTGACAGACGTCATTCATTTAATAATGCCACATCCTTTTTCAAGAGCATGCAGCTTTTACAAGGAGAGAAAAAGTGCAGGTTTTATTGAAAGGTCACAATATACCACACATGCCATTTCACATGTGGGTAATGCATTAATATTATCTATTCATACTGTACATAAATACTCAAGAAATTTTCTTTGTAGTCTTTACCCTCACAAATCTCTCTGACATCCCCAGATAGTCTGTTCTCTGATTCCAATTGTGCCCATTCCAGCAATTTTGAGCAGAGATATGTCAAGAAGAAGTCAACTATTTGAGAAGGTTCTATTCAGGAATATTTGTGTCTGTGATGCCAAAATCTATGACTGAATTTGATCACTTATGTTAGACGATGATAAAAAGAATTGATTTCGTATGTCTATACCCTGTTTGTACTAAAGCTTTTTAGAGAAAACTTTATCTTATATTCCTTTAGGATTTGCTGTTTAAGGATGGCTTCCAGAAAATCAGAAGAAGGAAGACATGTTACAAAGTGAACACATTCTGATATTCCTTATTCCTGCTTTTGTTCCAGTTAGACTGGCCCGAGCAAATTTCAGCAGTATTACAGATTTCAATCAGTGCAGCATAGGAATAAACATATATAGTAAATAATGCAGTAACATGCAATTGTTAAATCAACTGGCATGAAAAATTAATGAGATTACTTTTCTATCTTTGTTTTCTAGTAGTGCTTTAAAAAATTAATTAAACTGAATTTTCATCCCCTTAACATATATTAATAAATATCCATAACAGAAATTGTCTCTTCTCCTGAATAAATTTTTCTGGTTATCTAACCCTGGAATGCAGACTAATTTAAGTTACAGAATTTAATCCAGCTAATCCTGTGCATAGCTTCTCTTTTTCTCACAGTATATTACAAGGAAATGCAACCAAGTTTAGTGAAGATGTGAATTAATGTCTATAATTTTTTCAAAGATTAAATCAGAGGAATAGCTCTAGGCACAAAAAACTAACAAAATATGCCTCTTCTGTTCAATACTTTCTTGTCACTTCCTTTTCCTTCACCAATACACTTGCAATAATTTTATCACAAAACCTGCCAGAACTTAATTACTTTTGACACCTGTCTCCTCTGCAACTTTGGCTGACGTGTCAATAGGTTTAAAACCTACAAGGGGTGAAGAATGGCATTCATGCACAGTGTGATCACAGAATACTTCTTGCTTAAGATAAATTTATTCCAGCCTTATATAACAGTAGAAAAGCCTTATTAATTAGTCACAGTAAATTAAAGAAATATTCTATGAAGAAAAGAAAATATGTTTCCAAGTAAAAATATTCACTAAATATGTGTCTAAATCAGGAAGAAATTTACTGGGGTGTTTTTTGATTTGCTTGGTTTGAACATGTATCCCACCACTGACTGTAACAGAATTCTTTCAGATGCGTAGTGAATAAGGAAAAACATGAATAGCTCTCTGGAGGTACAATATGTGTATATTCCTGAAAGGAAGGAAACAAATACAGGGGAAAAAAAATGTGATTAGATAACATTCATATCAAATTGAAACAAAACACAAAAATGCAGCTGGCTAAGAATAGGAAATTCATCCATGCTTTGATTTCCTTCCTTGAAAGTAGCAAGGTTTATAGATCCAAAAGCCTGCATCTCTGTTCTGTACAGCCCTGTGTGTGCAGCAAACTTTTCAAGTGGGAGAAGACAGAGGACTCTGGCTGATACACACTACTTGGAGATTTCCTAGGCTGAGGAAGAGCTTCAGTTAGTGAACTCAGGGTCGCTAAAGGAAAATAAATCAAATAAAATCAAATAAAATAAATCAAATAAATAAAATAAAATAAATCAAAATGCAAGCATTAAGATGAAAAAGAATGATCTTCTGGCAAGGCAACAAATTCAACTATTAGCCAAAAAACCAAATTTTTGGACAGAACTTGCATAAAACTTCCTACATCTTAAGATTTAAAACACTAGTTTTCACAGTGGCAACTAGCTGGTGTAGAACAAAAGTGACATTAAAAGGCTTTTAAATAAGTGATTATTACATAAGTAAGAGCTGCTGAAATCACAAAAATGTTCTCTAACCAGCTGAAGCCATGCATGCACACATAAACACACACACATACGCACACACACAAAAAGGAAAAAATTAGAACAGGACACTAATGTGGATGTTGTGGATGTCTGACTTCTGCAGTTTGGTGCAAGTTCACTAGATTTCCTGTTTTCTGTCAAAACCACAGACCTTCCGCCTATTAATACATTAAATTTCTGCAGGAGTAAACACTGATACTGCAAGATTTATTTCCTCTCTATTATTTCTGTAGCTCTACCAGCAAATATCTCAACCTCTTGCAAACAGAAAATTCTTCAGCTCTAGAGAATGAGAATGCATTGTGCAAAGGAAGTTATGCAGTCAATAACTGCAAATAACTGTTTCAGATACTTACACCAAAATTTCAGGAATTGATTCCTGCATTCTGTCTCCAGTTTCTTAAACTACTGTATGGAGGTTCTGTATTGCAAGCAGCTGGAGACAACATTCAAATGATTTAGACTTTATGATGGAGCAACTAAAAAAATAAATGTCACTCTTTCCCAGGACTACCTCATAAAAAGATAATATACATGGAAAACCAAGACCTATTAGTTATCTCTTCTCAAATAGCTCTAGACAAAGCAGCAGTTTTGTCTCTGCCTCTGAAGGACTAAGAGTGCCAATAAAATAAGCCCTTCTTGAAAACTAATTTCTTTCCTGGAATGAGATTGTCTCAATTGGTCTCTATACAGAGTTTCCCATCCCTGGTGATTTTACTTCCATCTTCATTACTTCTGCCACAAGAAATCCTGACCTGAATAAAGAGAATACATGACATCACTTGCCATTGGCAGGCACATGGCATGGAATCATACACTGTCTCATTTTTAAGACACATATGAATGTCAAACTTGAAAATAACAAGAAATACACCATATCCTTCCAGACTCCATGTTAAGAGCATCTGGAGAAAATTAAATTTCTGGCCACCTTAAGTTTTTGCAACATACCACAGGAAAAAAAGAGGCAAATACAGTATAGTTCCACTGATTCCTTTCAGGACATAATCTTCATAATCACTTCATAATCAATGTACTTTAAACTAACATAACATTTACCTAACACTTTCTACAATGTTTTTGGTGTTCTTTTTAGGATAGAGATGGACATTTCAAAGGTATTTGACAGGTCACACCACCCCTCACGAATTCATTCTCTTGCAGCCTTAGTGGTGTACTTACAGGATACAAACTAATTGCAGAAAAGGTTTTGGATTATAGGCAGTATTTTTGAATGTGCTCCATTAAGATGTAAAACAGCTTCATCAAGCAGAGCTGAGTATGATTACCTGCAATCTGTTCCAGCACATGGTCACTTGCACAGTAAAGAACTTCTTCCTCACATTCAGATGGAACTTCCTGTGCATCAGTTTCTGCCTGTTGCTTCTCATCCTATTGCGTGGCATCACGGAGAAAAGCCTGGCTGCATCAGCCAAGTCAGTCAGTTTGGTTAAGCATGATTTCCTTTCAGTGAATCCATGCTGATTACTCCTTGTCACCTTCTTATATTGCCCCCAAGCTCAAAAGATGGCCTTTGAAGCAGGCCAGAATGAGCTGTTCCTTTGCTTTTCCAGGGACTGAGGTGAGGCTGCCTGTCCTGTAATTTCCACGGCACCTATTAGTGGCTTCTTTGAAGACTGGGGTGACATTTGATTTCTTCCAGTACTCAGGAACCTCTCCTGACTGACACGACCTTTCAAAAATGATTGAGAGTGACCAAGCAATGACATCGTCGAGTTCCTTCAGTGACTGTAACTGCATCTCATCAGGGCACCTGGACTTGTGGACGTTAAGTTTGACTAAATGGTCTCTAACCCAATTCTCTTCTGTCAAGGGGAAATCTTCCTTTCTCCAGAACTTTTCCCTGCTGTCTTCAGTCAGGGATACCTGTGGACTGACCAGTGAAGACTGATGCAAAGAAGGCATTCAGTATCTCAGCCTTCCCAAAAACATCTGTTGCAAGTGTCCGTGTTCCATTCAGTAGAACGCCCAGACACCATGTATTAAATACTCCTGTTAATTCAGTATTCAAAAATATGTGAAAATACATCTTCAAGAACATTTAGGCTTCAACTGAAAATAATCTGAATATATGCTAGATGATTCTCCAAAATGTATCTTAGTTTATGAGATCAACATTTCACACTTGAGTGTTAACAGTTACACTGCACTATATACTAGACTGATTCTTCTAAACTTTTCCCATCTTCTTGTCTAATATAATAGATCTACCGTTACTCTGAAGTAATTCACAACTTGAATTTCTAAAATTATTTGAGCACAGGATGTACCAGATATCCAACAATATCTAAAAATACCGTTTGCCATATTTCCAGTCTGTATCTGTAGACATTAGTTTAGTTACCATTGCTATCTAAACTAAAATGAACTCCAAGTTTTTTGATGTTTCCCCATTAATAAGGACTGGTTTTAAGGACAATGTCCTTGAAAGTGGATGCTTTCCCACTGAGCCAAGCTACTCAGCTATCTAATTTCCTTGCTAAGTGAATTCCTTGGATGTTATCTTACGTAGGATTGTAAGGGTATATCATGTTGTACAGCAGTTGACTGCTGCCAAATATAACATGATGCTGCCCTGAGAGACTACATTCTAAAGACACTTCAGACACCTCACAGCAAAGCCCAAGAAACATGGCTTCAGACATATACAAGTCAGAAATACTTTCTCCATTCCCCTTCAACCTGTGTAGGCCACCAGATGTGCTACTTGTTTCAGTACCCAGAAGAGAAGAAAGTGAAGATGAATGCAAAACAAAAATGTCACCATTATTTTTCTATATTCAAAAACATCTCTGTATTCTCAAAAAGGGATATGGAGAATCCTGTGCTAGACTTCTATTAGAACATCTCTCCTCAAGCTCTGAAGATTTTGCATTATCAGCTTCCGTTTAATTTACTGATTTATCAGTTTAAGTACTGAATAGACCCAAATAATTTTACTTAAGAAGTTAATTCCACATTTTCATGGAAGCCTTTTCCTTATTTCCTCTTCATTATTCTGAGCTTTTTAAAATCCACAGACACAAAAGCCTTTTCCCTCATATGTTGAAATATGGTGAAGCAGAGCACTCTGCATTTTGGTTTTAACTACTGAAAGACAAAAGGAAGGAAATAAGATACACTGTCATTGCCTTGTTAAGTAGTGACAACCTCTAACCAAATCATAGAATCACAGAATCATAGAAACATAGAACCATGCAATAGCCTTGCATGGTTCCTTGAAGGAACCTTAAAAATGACCTAGTTCCAACTTTCCTATCATGGGCAGGGATGCCTTCCACCAGGCCAGGTTGCTCAGACCCCCATGCAACCTGGCCTTGAATACTGCCAGGGATGGAGCGTCCACCACTTCCCTGGGCAACCTGTGCCAGTGCCTCACCATGCTCACAGTAAAGAATTTCTTCCTAAAATCTAAATATAAAATATAAACCTACCCTTTTTCAGTTTGAAGCCATTCTCCCTTGCCTATCACTATAAGACATTGCTGAAAGTCTTTCTCCAGCTTTCCTGTAGGCCCCCTTTAGGTGCTGCTCTAAGGTCTCCCTTGAGCCTTCTCTTCTCCAGACTAAACAACTGCAACTCTCTAAGCCTGTCTTCATAGGACAGCTGTTCTGGACCTTGAATCATCTTCCTAGCCCTCCTCTGGTTTAACAGGTTGATGTCCTTCTTATGTAGGGCACCCCAGAGCTGGATGCAGCACTGCAGGTGGGGTCTCACCAGAGCAGAGCAGAGGGGCAGAATCCCCTCCCTGGCCCTGCTGCCCACGCTGCTTTGGATGCAGCCCAGGACATGTTTGGCTTTCTAGGCTACAAGTGTTCATGGCTGGGTCATGTCCAGCTGGGTCATCCACCAGCACGCCCAAGTCCTTCTGGGCAGAGCTGCTCTCAATTCATTCTTCTCCCAGCCTTGTTTGTGCTTGGGATTGCCCTGACACAACCAATATGCCAAGATAAAAGATGCATCTGAAATGCCTGCCCAGTTTACTACTGAATTATGTCAACAAGGAATGTAAGAAAACCCATTTTCCTCTACCCTGTTACTTTTAAAGTGATAAAAAACAAATGGAAGGGCAGAAACCCCCAAAATTTTAGCTCGTAAGTTCTGATGTATTCCTGATGGCAATTTGTTCCAAACACTCTGTACACACTGGGACAGGAGACAGAGAGTGAATGAATATTTATTTGTCATGCAAATCAACCTTGTCAAAGGCCTTGCAAATCCTAGGTATGGGTCCTAATTTTGTTATGACTCAGCTCTGTGAAAGAAATGGGCCTGTGTTCTGGTGCTGCAAACCTTTCCAGGAAACTGCTTAAAAAACATTTCACAAGGAACATACATGACAAGTTTTTATGCTTTCTATGCTGCTCTCTGAGAGCACATAGTAAACTTTACCCCTTTAGTTTTGCACATTAATGTGAATAAAATATTGCTTGTAAGAGAGGTCATTATTTAGAATTTTTTGCTTTAAAAACTGCATTATAGTACAGTAAAATACTCTTTTTCTTTTAAAATAACTTTCTACCTATGTCATCTAAATGAATGACATAGAATTTTAAGCCAAAAAGATTTTTCCATTTATGAGAACAGTACCAGAATACCATATTTGGATAGCAGAATACCATGTTGATCAACATTTTCAGTGTATCTAATTTTATTTTCAATCTATGAATATTCTGCACCTATAAGATTTGATGTCTACAGTCCAGACCCTCTTTTAATCCTTTTTGCCTGTACTGCGTTAGATATTAAAACCTGTTAAAAATGAAAATGCCTTACAAATGCCTTCTAAAGAATTGTGCTGGACAAATGGCTGTATTTCATGGCTCATTTATTACTTACCAGTAATTCAATTTTGCTTTAAGAATGAGAAGACACCACCATAATACTTTGCAGCTGAGAGTTCTGGTAGTGGTAAAATAGAAAAATCCACAGCCTTCTAATACATAGGGCTTATACAACCTGCCTCAGATAAGATTTTTCTTGACAGAAAGAGGGGAGCAGGAACCAGTACCCCAGAGGGCCGTGCAGCCCTTCAGAAGGGCCTCCACAGGGTGCAGAGATGGGCAGAGAAGAACTGTCTGAAACTCAACAAAGGCAAATGCAGGGTCCCGCACTTAGGGAGGAACAACCCCAGGCACCAGCACAGGCTGGGGTATGATCTGCTGGAAAGCAGCTCTGAGGAGAAGGACCTGGGGGTCCTGGTGGGCAACAAGCTGTCCATGAGCCAGCAGTGTGCCCTGGTGGCCAAGAAGGCCAAAGGTGTCCTGGGGTGCATTAGGAAGAGCATTGCCAGCAGGACAAGGGACGTGATCCTGCCCCTGTACTCAGCCCTGGTGAGGCACATCTGGAGTGCCTCTCTTGTGCCTCCTCAGAACGAGACATGGAGCTGCTGGAGCAGGCCCAGTGGAGAGTGACAAAATGGTTAAGGACCTGGAACATCTCTCTTACAAGGAAAGGCTGAGAGACCTGGGCCTGTTCAGCCTTGAGCAGAGATGACTAAAAGGGGACCTGACCAATGTCTGTGAGTATCTGAAGGGAGGGTGTCAAGAGGGTGGAGCCAGGCTTGGCTTGGTGGAGCCAATGAAACTTGGGAAAAAGCTAGCTTAGCTACCCTACCTCTTGATTTTTATCTTTCACCATGAAGTAACTTGGCACTGATTCTGTTTAAAGGACTAGAGCCATGCCTAATATATGTCTTCATGAGAACTGAATCTATTAAGGGATCAAAGAGAATAAGCAAGAGTAACTCAATCACGCAAAGTGTAGAACAGAAAGTAACAGATGACTTTGCAAGATAAACAGCAAATATGTAGCAATTTCCACACATCAAAAGTGGAACCTTGGCATGGAACAGAACAAGGAGAACTTTCCACCCATTCCTATGAGAAAAACTTATCACTGGAACACTTTACCAGGGACTGAAATTAATTTACTATTACAGAGATTCTAATTTTATTTTTATTTGGAGCATAGCTTTTAGAAAAACAGCCAAGCTGGAATGAAAGGAAGTCCTGTGTTCTGTGTTATACAGAAAATTAGACCAGAAATTTGCAGTAACATCTCTCTAGTCCATTATGCTATTCTGTAATGCTCTTTTGTGCCACGCATTCTTGGGGCTTATTGACATGGTATAACAAAAGAATAGCTGTCAGCTTTTGAGAGACTTCTAGGAAATGTTATCTGTGGAAGTCTGCCAGGCTCTGGCACCGGAGCCCTCTGCCCTCCCGTGGAGAAAAGGTGTCTGAGAGCTGAGCCTCCCGAGAGATAAGGACTTTTCCTTCAGGTTACGGTGACCAAAAAGCGAGCCCAGCATGCCTTGCTTCTCCTTATGGAGACTGTCTATACCCTGTTGGCTAACCGGTGTTCACCCCACCCCTGCCTTTCCCTACATAAACACCCTGGCTGTACCCCTGACCCCAGGAGAGCCTGGCCGCTGGCTCCCTTCACAGGGGTGGCTGAATAAAGCTCACCTGTGGAATTCACCACACCAGGCTCCCTCATCTCTCTGCGTCCTCGGGCCTGCCTGGGTGGCCTCATAGAAGCTGAAATCACTGGAAACTGAATCACTTTGAGCTGGGATCACTTGTAGCCGAAGTTGCTACACTCTTGAGGCCACCCATTGCTCGGAGAAGTTGCAAAGACCCCCTGGACAGGCTGTTCCCTTTGCGGGATGCTTTCTATAGGAAGGTCGCAACCCCGGCCGCCCCTTGGGCCACCCCGGAAAGCGACAGTTATCTTTTGGAATTCAGCATAATGTGTGTTATGTTCTGTCGGCAATTGAAACGCAGACCCACCCCAGCACAAAAACTGAATCCTCTTTATTCA
>VXBT01006631.1:0-26284 GCA_013400235.1 Oriolus oriolus
TGAAGTGACCATGAGGATGCCTCGATGGAGGCCACACGTACATCTCCCCCATCTTTATTGGTTAAAAGGCGAGCTACTCCAAACTTAAAACAGGTAAATGCTAACAGAACAATGAAAATGACAAAAATTATATCGCAGACAGACTTGAGGATGGATGCTCCAAAGGACGATAGACCAGTCCCACTGAAGAGGTTTTCAAACCAGCCCTTGGACTCCTGCTTCTGCTGCCGGACTTCCTGCTTCATTTTCTGGATGTTCACAGCAATGCTCTGGGAGTGAGATCGCAAGTCGAAACAGCACATCCCCTCAAAATCTTCACACCCATGGCCATGGGCAAGAAGCAGAAAGTCTATGGCAGCCCTATTCTGCAGGGTTGCATGCTTGGTAGTCTCCTCGTCTGCAAGGAGCTCAGTGAGAGCCTGCAAAGTGAGGTTGGCCTGCCGTCCGATCCAGCACTTGATGTGCTCGATCTGGCCAAGGGCTCTCGCTGCCGCCACCCAGGGTAAGAAAATTGAGACTGCGACCCTTTTGGAATATGGCCATGAAACAATTTCAGAGTCGCAATCCTCTGGCATCTGATTCACTGATCGTTTTGCTCTTTTTTGGGAAGTCCAGTTGATCAAATGTTTTTTGTTGGGAGTGATTAAAGCCAATTGGCCAATTGGGTGCACGGTCCTCCTCTCAGATGTGAGGGGATCCCAGCCCATGCCCGGTCCCCACAGATGAAAAACACCCCTTTTGGGAGTTGTTGAGGCTCTAAAGTGGACTCGGACAGTATTGGAGCGGTGTTATCACACCAAGAGACAATGTTATAGGTCAAATTGTAGGGTTTAACATCAAGAATGGCGGCGCTGCCACGGTTTACTGTGAGCCATTCCTTGCCCTTATACTGAAAATTGAAATTGACACAATAAGTTGCTTTGACGGAACCCACTAATGCCAATTCTTGGGGTTCTTGTGGTGCATGCGGCAATATCTTCATCCACTTGTCCCAAGACCGGACCAGGTCGGGCTTTTTGCCCGTAAAAGGGTACTCGTTTGCTTTGAGGGGTACCCCTACCAAGCATGTCGACATTGGGTCCTCCGCCCTCCCCACTGAGAGGCAGAGTCCCGACTGGTTCAGGGCTTGGGCCAGTGTGGCCCAAACATTTGCCTTGGGCTGTGGGACGATCCATCCTCTGACTGTCGGAGGCAGAGACAAGAACAGGAGCAGGTGAAACAAAAAGGTAAGCATGTTGGCTCTGAAAAGGAAGAATAACAACAAGGTTAAACTGATATAAATGCGGGCAGGCAGTTATGTGACTCCCTCCGGGGGGAGTTTCTCGCTGTTCAGATCTAGGGCCGGTTTGATCCATTTCGCTGGGACCCATTTTGGGCCTTGCGGGGTTTGGACATATCTGTATCCGCGTCCCCAGGTTATTAGGGGAAACGGCCCTTGTGTTTCTGCAGTGTGCGGGTCTTTGATCCGCACCTTCGGTCTCTGTTTGAACTTTAGCTGCCAGTTTGTGTTGAAGTGTCTAATGACTGGGGGATTTGGGTCACTAGAAGGGACATTCAAGAAATTTAGGGTAAAAAGAGCTTTGGCCAGACGATGCGTAGGTGTCTCAGTGTAGTCACTTCCCTTTTGCTGCAAAAGGGTCCTTTTCAATGCCTGGTGAGCTCTTTCAACCATAGACTGTCCTCTGGGGGAAGGAAGAATTCCAGTGCAGTGTCTGACCCCCCAGCTTTGGAGGAATGCTTGTAGCAGTGCCGACGTGTACGCTGGTCCGTTGTCCATCTTTATTTGCTGGGGGGTGCCCATGGTGGCAAAGGCAGCCATCAGGTGGTTGATGACATACTTCGTTTTCTCCCCTACATGGGCCGAGGCGAAGATCATTCCTGAAAAGGTGTCTAAGGATACGTGGACATATTTAAAGCGGCCAAACTCCGGAACATGGGTAACGTCCATCTGCCAGATCTCATTTGCCCCTAACCCTCTTGGGTTGACCCCACTGCCCATTGTTGGCAACTGTGTCTTTTGGCAGTTGGGGCATGTTGCCACAATCACCCTTGCCTGCTCTCTAGTCAGATGAAAGGTACGACTGAGAGCGGGGACATTCTGGTGGTACATGGCGTGACTTATCTTGGCCTGCTCGAATAAATTAGGCAAATTTGCCTTCCCTATCAGGAGTGCCAATTGGTCCGCCATTCTGTTACCCTCTGCAATAAATCCGGGGAGGTTGGTGTGCGATCTTGTGTGCATAACGTAGTAGGGTTGCTCTCGGTGGGAGATAAGGGAGACGAGGCGCGAGAGCAACTTAAAAATTGTCAGGTTTTTGACTTCTTTTAGCATTGCATGCTCTTCCCTGGACACCACCCCTGCAACATAGGCCGCATCAGAGACCAGATTAAAGGGTTCTGAAAACCGCTCAAATGCCCTAATGACAGCCGCGAGCTCGGCCACCTGCGGTAAGCCGGCTACTTCCTCGATGTCTTTCTCCCACTTTAGTGTCTGAGGATCCCTCCAAGTCACTATGGACTTGTGGAATGCTCCAGAGCCGTCCGTGAAAATGGTTAAGGCATCTAGGGGTAGATTAGATTGCATGGATTTGGGCATCAATTTGAAAACCGTGTTAAATAATTTATGTTTTGGCGGGTGGATGGATGTTTGTCCTGAAAAGCTGTCCAGGGCAAATTGCAAGGCTTCATTTGTTTGGAGGAGGTGTTCCAAAGCCTCATTTGTCAACGGAAGATATATGCACCCAAAATCGCATCCAGCCAGGGCACACAGGCGGGAGCGGGCCTTAATAATCAACTTCGCCATGCTCTCCTGTGGCGTAGTGATGCTTTTTGACAGCTGATGCGACAGAAAAACCCACTTGATGATGAGCAAGTGGTCCTTCTGTGCTCCGTCCCACTGGAAAATCAACCCATGGAGGTAGGGCATTTTTCCCAAGATAATAAACTGGAATAGCAGGGATGGGACGTACCGGTGTGCTTGGCGAGATGTTAGCGCTTCTTGTACCTTAGATATTGAGTCCTTCGCCTCTGGCATCAGTGTCCTTGGGGAGGTAAGTTCATCGCTCCCTTTCAATAAATTGAAAAGAGGAGCTAGGTCTTCGTGGTAAGTCCGAGCACAGGTCTGATCCAGTTAATGCTTCCGCATAACTGATGCAGCTCCTGCAAAGTTCTGGGGTTGTCATTAATGACGAGTTTCTGGGGAACAGTAGTGATCTGGGTAATGGCTGAGCCCAAGTACTTCCAAGGGCTAGTCTTTTGGACTTTTTCTTTCTGTATTTCAAATCCGTTCGCAGTCAGCGTGTTTGTGACCTGCTCTAATGTCCATTGCAAGTATGATGGATTAGGGGAGCAGACTAGAATGTCATCCATGTAATGCAGTATAACGGACTTTTTGGCTGCTTTTCGAATGGGCGAGAGGAGCCGAGCCACGTACCACTGGCAAACGGTGGGACTATTTTTCATCCCTTGTGGGAGAACGTGCCAGTGGTAGTGCCGCATCAGCGCCTCTCTGTTAACTGATGGTATGGAAAAGGCAAACCTCGGCATATCGGTCAGATGTAGGGGGATTTGGAAAAAACAGTCTTTAGTATCGATCACGGCCAATGTCCAATTCCTAGGGAGCAGCGAGGACGATGGCATTCCGGGCTGCAGAGGTCCCATGTCCTCAATAACGTCATCTATTTTCCTCAAATCGTGGAGGAGCTGCCATTTATCTTTGCCTGGTTTTTTGATTACAAAGATTGGGGAGTTCCAGGGGCTGTTGGTTGGTTCAATATTTCCCCTGGCTAGCTGTTCCTCCACGAGAAAGTCAAGTGCCTGCAATTTGTCTGTAGGCAAAGGCAACTGGTCCACCCATACAGCAGTGTCTGTGGTCCAATTCAGCTTCTGGGTAGGGCACTCTGCAGTGGCCCCTATCAAAAATTTTCTTTCCTGCAAGATAGCTCTAAACAAGTGCTCCATTGGGACATGAGATCTCTGCCCCACAATGTAAATCCGGAATTTATAACCAAGAGTCAGATAGATCCCACCTGACCTTCCAGGCCCTCGATCTGGACAAGATGTTTGCTCCTCTGGGCTGTAACCAATCCCCCGACACCCGAAACGAGACCGTCATTGGCTTGCAGCTCCCATTCATGAGGCCAATTGGATGTTGAAATGATAGTGACGTCTGCTCCTGTGTCCATCATACCTGCAATGGAAACAGAAGAAAACTTATTAGACATTTGACAATTTAGCATTGGGCGTTCTCCGCCCACTGCTTGGGTCCAGTAAACTTTATTGTTTGTTTCCTGTAAGTCTTCCTGCGGCAACGGGATCACCTGCACCACCAGAGTATCTTTCGGCATAAAGGTAGGTAGAAAACTGCAACACATAGCAACGTAGAAGCTTCCATCACAATGGGTGGTGGTGATCACAGGGATGACTTCCATCTCTGGTGGAGTGAAGTTGGAATCTCCCAAGACTAAAATGTGTTGCTTCTCAAGTCTGGGAGTAGTATTGCACAAAGTGGTGTAGGAGAGATTGTGTTGGAACGAGTTCAAGTCAGAGGTCTTTGCGATCAGGTTCGGTGCAGCGGTGTTATTTGTGTCGTCGCGCGGCGCTGCGACCCCACGCTGCATCCTCAGTTTCCCTGCCCCTGAGTTGCTGTAGATTTTCCCGCGGTTCACAGATGTCCTGTAAAAGACTTATTAAAGGGCGGATGAATAGGGGCAGGAGCTCTACAATACTTTGTCGTGTGGCCTGGCTTACCACAACGGTTGCATAGGAAAGGGCCTTTTTCGGTTTGGGGAACATCTGTTCTTAGGTCGGTGTTAGTGACCATGATTTTTCATCCCAGCTCCCTTTTCTCTTTTGGCGTCTCTGTTTCTGCCTCCTGGGTCATGCATGCCTCAATCATTAACATGAGGCTCAGAGGCGGTTTGAATGGAAGGGTCCTAATGATTCGTTTACAGGCTTCATTTGCGTTGCTCTTGGCCACATCCCGAATAATTTGCTGGTCGTGTGATGGATCTGGGACTTGTTTGGCAACTGCATCTCAGATCCTGTCAATGAAGCTTATAAATGACTCATTAGGAACCTGTACAATTTTATGGTAGGGGATCATGGTGGCCAGTTTGACGGGCATATGGAAAAAGATCCGTTCTGCTGCTCCCCATATTAACTCTAAAACGGGCCGTGGAGTTTGGTTGGCCTGATCTTGGGGTTTAGTAAATTGTCCTTCTCCAATTAATAATTCAATTGTCAAATTTGCATTGTTTGGGTCTCGCGTTAGGACAGGCAATTGTTCCTCCAAGGCATCTGTCCATAACTTGAGCCACAAGTCGAATTCAGTGGGAGACATGAGAGAAGAAATGACCTTTCAAATATCACAGGGGACCATGACACTGGCTGTACAGATTGTTTGACAAGATTTTTAAAGTATTGACTTCCCCTACCATATTCTTTTTGTGTTTTGCACAGGTCTCTCATCTGTGTATAATCAAAAGGTCTCCACTGTGGATTGAGGCCTGTTCTAGGGTTATATATGACAGGGGCAGCAAAAGGAATTTGAGGGGAAACGCCATCAGATTGGGATTCCCATTGGGAAGCCGCACACTTTTCCCCACCTCCAGTAGAGGGATCAGGTGGGGGAGCGTGGGAATCGGGAGCAGGTTTTTCCCATGCTCCGTCATAGAGGGGTGGAGCAGAGGATGGAGTTAGGAGGCACCAAAAGTCACGGCTGCTTGGGGTGGAGCTGGAGAGCTGGGACAAGAAAGGGGAGGAGTGATGGCCCTGAGAGGGGCCTGGGAGTGACAGGTCGAAAGGCAGGAAGAAGGGATTCTGGGAAGGAGGGAAGAATGGATTGTGGGAAGAAGAAGGGGTCTGCGCGGGACCAGCCATGCGGTCACTGCCATTTTGTGGAACAGGGGACAAGGAAGGAGAGCAAGGAGGGGAAGGCTGACATGCCACATGGCGACGGCCATTTTGTGGGGATTGAATTGAAGGGAGATCTGCTTGAATAGCAGATTCCTTTCTGGCACAGAAATCTGCCCACACACAAGATCCATCTCGCTTTTTTAAACTGGGATGTCTTTTAACTTGGGGAGAGGGAGAGGAAAGAGGAGTTAGGGACAGGTTCGCTGTAGGGTGATCAGTCCCACTGCGACGAGGGTGAGGGGAGGACTGAGAAGAGCCGGGAAGCAGGTGGCAGTCCTGAGCCTTTTGGCTGTCTGCTTTTGTCAGTTCCCTCCTCTTGGGAAGACAGGGAGAGGGAATTGGGGTTTTTCGGATAGAGGGATTAGGGGAACTGGGGACCGAGAACGAAACAGAAAGTCTTTCTCTACCCCTATGCTCTCTCGAAATTGCATTTTTAATTTGTATTGACAAAGGGCCCAATTTCTTTGGGGATTTCCCTTGAAAGTTTAGATCCATCAACGTGTTTTCCGCAGCACTCCAGAAAGCAATTGTTTTTACATCTGCAGTGGTGGTTTTAGGGAAGTAGAGAAACACCCACTTAACAAACTTCTCCAACCGGGATTTTTTTAAACTCGAAACCACCCCCCTCAAGGGAACCCGCAACTTGGACAAAAACCTCCCATTCGAGTGCTGAGAGCCGATTGGCCATGGTGAATGAGAGACACACAAAAATGGCAATCGAGCTGAAACAGAGCACACACAAAAGGCTCAGCACCACGTTCCACCTTCCCCCTGTGGTAAAAGGCAAAAGTAAAAGAGAATGGCCCAGGAGCGCAGGACCACGAAAAAGGGCGCTTTGGGAAAACAAGCAAAAATGTGTGCAGAGCACCAAGAGCCCCAGCGCAAAAGGTGTGCAAAGCACAGAAGCACTCACTGAAAGACTGCGTCCTGGAACAGAAGACACAGGGAGAAGTCCTCCAGGCGAAGATCCTCCTTCGGAGCACAGTTCCTTACAACGGAATGTGCTCAACGAAGGACACTGCAGACGGTTTGTAAAATCCACTGGACAACGGCTGTCCAGAAAGGTCCACAGGGACAGATAGCTCTGCCCTCGTTGGGCGCCACTTGTCTCCGCGGCCAGGGTTCCTTCGGAACCCTCCCAGATTGGCTTAGCGACTAATCTGCGGACGCGATCAAGGCAGCCGGCCAAATGAGGGATCGCCCACAGCAGGGTGCGGTAGCGCAGGTGGGAGAGCCGGAGAGGCACACTCTCTCCTCCCGCTTGATGCGTTGGCGCGGCCCCGCGAGCCCGGAGGCGAAGGAAGAACCAAGGAGACTCCCCTTCCACAACCACAGGTTTTATTCCAGATTAGGAGGAGAGGAAGATCTCAGACTCAGGGTTCTGTGCAGGAGCTTTTAAGGGAAGGAGAAAAGGGGAGGGATTCACAACAGGGACCAATCAGGAATGAGGTTCAGGGAGGAGTCGGGGTACAAACAGCGAATGAGGAACAACTGGGGTGTTAACCAGGGAGGAGCCAACATAATGGAAGGGGGAACTCTTAACATTCAGAACTTTCTAGAAAGAACAAACTGGACATGCTCAAAGGAGGAAGAGACTGGGTGGAGACTAGATGCAGACCCGCCTTAGGGGGTGTGAGCTTCATACCTGGGAACTGCCCATCGACTGCCAATCAGCCTCAGGCTCTTCCACCCACTGAATGGCCCTTGTCGGGGTAGGAGGCGGTGGCCTCTGAAGTGACCATGAGGATGCCTCAATGGAGGCCACACCCAGATGGTACTGGACCTTTGACTCGAGTGGAGTGACTCCAGCCTTTTTCAGCTGTTCGTACCGCAGTCTCGGTGGTTAGTAAAAGCTGGTGAGGTGCTTCCCATTTCAGCGTTAATGGGTCTCTTTCCATGTTTTTATAAGGACCCAATCTCCTGGCTGAAACGAGTGTGTTCTGAAGTCTATCAGGGTGCTTTGCGGTAGGTAGCCACATCTTCTGAGATCTTCTAAGGTCTTGCTGATAATTTTGATATAATCTGTCACCTCCTTTTCTTTTTCTTCATAGGTGGCCATCCTTGTAGAGATCAGAAGAGGCAACCCAAAGAGAGCTTCATAGGGTGATACACCCAAATCTGTCCAAGGTCTAACTCAAATATTAAACATAGCTAGGGGGAGGCACCTTACCCAATTCATCTTAGTTTCGTTAATCAATTTAGTGAGGCAGTTTTTCAATGTTTGGTTTATTCTTTCTACCCTCCCAGAACTCTGAGGCCTCCACAGGGTATGCAAGTCCCACTTGATCCCCAGTACCCGGGATGTAAAATGTGGACCCTGATCTGAATCAATTACATGAATTAACCCATATCGGGGGATTATTTGCTCTAATAGGATTTTGCTTACTATCTGGGCAGAGGCATTGGCTGTTGGGAACACCTCTACCCAATGGGTAAGATGATCTACAATTACTAGTAGATGCTTAAAACGTTGAACTCAGAGGAATTCTGAAAAATCAATTTGCACCCTTGGCAAGGGTCATTGGGCCAACTCTCTGCCCCCTAGAGATGCTTTTCTCATGGTCTTTTTATTAATCCTCTGGCAGGTAACGCAGTCTCGTGTCAGGAATGAGGCCACATGTAATTAAATATATAATTTAATTATTAAAATAGCTGGCCAAATTCACTCTTTCAAATCCTTTATCTGTGTTACAGTGATTAGAGACACTTTCAGCTAATACAGCTATGAACCCAAAGTAAAGTACCCACAGCGCTGGGTGTTGCCAGAGCTATTCCCTAGCAGGAACACACTTTTCCAGTCCGTGACATGGAGTTTTATACCCCCATGGCTCCTCCCATCACCGCCCACTTCTCCTCCCCTGAGGTAGTAAGTGATTGGGTGAGTCCATGCAAGAGTTCATTTGATTACCTCGTCTCTAGGGATGATGTCTCAGTGTACTTCATTAGTGGAGTCCTTATCCAATCGCTCATCTGCTTCTAGGGGTGTCACTTTCTTGGTCCTCCCTCAGGATGAAGTCACCAGGGAACCAGGGACTTTGGCGGGAAAATCTCTCATTAAAATTCGAGGTTGCCATGGAGCTGGCTGACAGGTCTACAGCTGCCCTTCTAAATATAACTCAGTAGGGAATCCTCCTTTGAGTTTTCTCTTTTACTGAAACACAATTCATATATTAGTTCAGAATATACTTTTGTAACACTATTTAAACTTTTTGGGTTTAACTTGAACATTAAAATAACACTTAGCTTCAAAGTAAACTTTTAAACTGTGCATGTTTAACTTCAGCATTTAAATCAGCAGCACAATCTTACAATTTTAATTAACAACATTAACTGATTAACTACTACGTGTTAATGTGAAAGCCAATCCTTCTAGTCTCCATTTATAAGAGGGATGACATCAGAACTCTTCCTCACAGTGACGTCTTGATTTGTGGTTTCTGGATAAGTCCCAGCAGATGGTGGTTTCTCATCACGCTTGCTCGTTAAATGTCATCCACTCAGGTTAGCAGGTTCCTTTTGTTCCTGTTATTACAAACTAAACACAACAACATCTGCATAGCAACATCAAATTTATTATTTAAAAAAGACCATACTTAAAAGCACATTGTTTACAGGGAGTAAAGATTAAGACAAAATGCACCTGGGTATTTCCTGCTCAATTCCTAAGGAGCTGGAATGTAAGAGNCTGCCATAGTTACTGCTGTTTGTTTGCCTTGTTTTATATATATATTTATATTAGTAAAGAACTGTTACTCCTGTTCCTCATATCTTTGCCTGAAAGCCCCTTAATTTCAAAATAATAATAATTCGGAGGGAAGGGAGTTGCATCTTCCATTCCAAGGGAGGCTTCTGCCTTCCTTAGCAGACACCTGTCTTTCAAACCGAGACAACATATTAGTTCAAAATATACTTTTCTAACACTATTTAAACTTTTTGGGCTTAACTTGAACACTAGAATGACACTTAACTTTAATTTAAATCTTTAAACTGTGCAATGTTTAACTTCAGTTTTAACTGTACAATCTCACAATCTTAATTAACAACATTAACTAATTAACTACCCCTTATTAATGTGAAAGCCAATCCTCTTAGCTTCCATTTATAACAACACCCCCCTTTTCTCTTAGCTGCAGTTAATTTGTTTTCACATTAAACAAAGGTTGATAACTCTTCTTAACAGTATTAAGATGTTTAAAATTATCATAGATTTACCATGCCTTCTTAGCAGTGTTTCCATCTCTTCTCTCTAATACTTAACATCTTCTGATTTGATTTCAGAGGTGGGAGATTGGCTTGGAGATCTTGGATCAAAGGCATGTTTTGGACCACAAAAATTATTAATCATATAAAGCAAGGGAATAAACAGGGGAGAAAAATAAGGCCAAACAGTGATAATCCAATAATAACTAGTCCCTTCTTCCACCATTTGCCACTAAAAAGATTCTCCCACCACTCAGTGGTAGTAATCAAGTGCCATTTTTGGGTAGGAACATGAGTGATTTTTCAGATGTTTTTTGCTGTATTTAATACGGTCTCTCCATGATCATCTATATGCAGGCAACAATCAGAGGTGTTAAACTTACCACATGCTTCACCTTCTTCAGCTAATAAATAGTCCAATGCAAGTCGGTTTTGACATATTGCAGTTCTAGTCTGACTTTGCTGTATACTTACTAACTCTAAAGCTGAAGAAGTCTGGTTAGTAATTGTTTCAATGATATAACCGTATTATTCTATTTAATGCGTAGATGGGGGATCTATACCCCCAGCTTCCGTCTTGAGCCCAAGTGGCTGACCCATACATTTCTAAAATTCGCTCAGGTGGCCATTCTTCTTCACCCCACCATTGTGTTCCTCCGATTACGTATCTTTTTGTTCTTTTTAAATCATCATAAAGGGGAACTCCCAGGTTTTGTCCTGCTTCTTCTGAAAACAGGAAAAAGCCTGGTTGGATTGCACCTAGAGTACAGCTTCCACACCACCTCGGTAGTAACTTGGAATAGGCCTTTTTGCTGCATATCCAAAATAATTCACTTGAAGCCTCCCAAAAATTTGATTGTATATTGAGTACAGAGATCCAATACTTAGATATTTGGGCAAAAACAGTGTAAGGTTGACTTTTGGTTTCCCAGCATTGGTATAATTGTTCTATGGGGTGTAGAATACAATTTTTACTCTTTAATTTTTCCTGTGACCAATAAAGTTTGAGTTCTTTTGGAATCCCCTATACCTTAGACCCATCAGTAACAATATACCTTCTACAAACAGTTTCTCCTACTTCTTCTGTAAACCTTTTACCTTTTCTCCAAATACATTTATCACCAATAATTGCATTACTCAACTGCCATTCTTCAGCCTCCACTCTTGTTTGGGACATAATGTAGTTCAATTTTATTAAGGCTAAAGGTCCAATACTAACACCTCGCCAAGGCCAAGTCTCTGATTCTAATGTTCCTCCACAAACCCAACAATTTGTCAAATTCAGTTGTTTGCTAATTCTCTCTGCTAAATCTATGAACAGGTTTTTTCCTGATGTCAGTGGACTATCTTTTCTTTGTTTTTCATTTATTACTATTTCTTTTATTAGGTCAATATCATATGGTTTTCTTTTTTCCAGATCTTCTTTTCTAGATATATATTGAAAATTAAAACAGATCCATTCTTCTTGAGATGGACACTCACCTCTCAGTTTTTGAGTATAATTTCCTAGGTTTTTTCCAATCCAGTATTTAGTGCCTTGTTCTGAGCATGTTTTTAAGACATTAAAATCATAACAGAAGGGATTCACATAAGTATGGGCTCAGAAGTAATGTTTGAGCTTGTAAATTTCCTTCAGTCTGATACACCGTTTTGTAACATTTGTTACACCTGGTTTCTTCTGTTTGTACAGCAGGGAACCATAGGATCCAAAGAAGGAGTAGGGCCCATGTATCTGAGGGTGTTCCCTCCCTCACCCTTTTTGCAGCAATATTGCTTGCAGAGGACTTATTCCGGGGAACGACACGCTTGTCATTGCTTGGCCTTTTTATTTCTCCTACCTCTGATCCTTCTTCAAGGTTCACCTCTTTTCCTTTCAGGTTTGGTGTACTTAGGTGTTGGAAACTCACCCTAGTTGTCTCTTGGCCTTTTCCTGTTACAATTTGATAGATAGTGTCCATCTTTCTAAGTTTTTGGAAAGGAGTAATGCAATCATTGAGAAATAAATGTTACACTAGTTAGACACTCTACTTAAATGAGACAACTGGAATGACAACGATGTAACTGTGAACTAAGTAATATATATACCTTATAAGTTAACATTAACATAGAACATAGTTTAGAACTATGGCTGTAAACCGTTAGAAGCAACTTGAGATTGTTTAGTTTATAAACAGTTACTGTTAACAGGGAAAGATATAAATTAACTTGTAAGATAAGGATTTCCGATTCTCAGGCTGAGGAGTGATCTCTAGGTGGCTGCTCAGGACGTTGGTTGCCTTTTTAGTCTTCTGTGGGTGACACAGGTCCCTTTACTCAATTAGCATGAGTCCATCCTTTTTCATGCGTCCTCATGGCTGTCTCTGTTGTAATTTGCACCTGAAAAGGACCTTCCCAAGGAGGAGTAAGTGATTTGTCCTAATTCTTGACCAGTACCCAGTCTCCAGGTTTGATTTTACGGAGACTAAAATCTAGAGGTGCAGATTGTGGGATAAAACCTTCTCTTAATTCAGTTAAATTGTTGCCAATGACTTCTATATATTTTTGCACATTGGAGTTACCACATTCTTTATTATCAATTTCATGCTGTGTAGCTGAATAGGGTAGGCCAAATAACATCTCATAAGGGGATACACCTAAGTCTGTTCTAGGTTGTGTCCTGTTGTGGTGTGCCCTGATGCCCTAGACTCAGACAAACCAAGGGTCCAGTGGTTTGACTCTGCAAAGGCCCAGGTACCATAAAATGGCTGCCCGCCCCAACATGGCTGCCCTGAGGCAGCTTGGCAGGAAAAGTTGTTGGCTGGGGCGGGAAAGACGTGACACCCTGCACGTAGGCAATGGCCGTCGCACTCCCCTCCTCCCGGAACAGCAACAGCTGAATACATTATCGGCCACCCTCGTGTTACTGGACCTATTAATTTTGATAAATAGGCTACAGGTTTACGTACTCCACTCCACTCCTGGGTCAGGACTCCATACAAAATTCCCCTCTCTACATTGACATACAGGTCAAATAGCTTTTCTAGGGAAGGAAGACTCAAGACAGGTGCTTTAGTTAATTTAGATTTTAACTTTTTAAACTTGAAGTTATCATGTGTTGTCCAAGTTAAAGGTCCTTGTTTTGTTCATTTTTCATACAAGAATTTAACTGATTTGGTATACTGATCAATCCAAAGTCTACAATAGCCAGTTAAACCTAGTAATTGATTTCACGCTTCGTTCTTGGAGGGGGCAAATTTAAAATTCCTTCTGTTCTTTCTGGACTTAACTTTCTAGTTCCTTGTCCAATTATGTGACCTAGATATTTTACTTCTGGCATAACAAGTTGAAGTTTAGTTTTTGATACTCTTAACCCATTCTTCCCTAGAAAATTTAGTAATTCAATGGTACCCGTTCACACAGTGGATTCTTGCTCTCCAGAGAGTAACAGGTCATCCACGTATTGCGTTACCTGTAGTCCTAAAGGTAGAGAAAAGGAGTGTAACAACTCTTCCAGAGCCTGGCTGAAAAGAGTAGGTGATTCTGTGTATCCTTGGGGTAGTCTGGTCCAGCACAGTTGTTGTTTCCTCCCTGTATCAGGGTCTTCCCAAGTGAATGCAAAGATGTACCTATCATGAGAATCTAGAGGACATGTCCAGAATGCATCTTTAATACCAATAACACTAAACCATGAATGAGTAGGAGGTACCGTATTCAACCAAGTATACAAATTCTGAACTAAGGGGTACTTAGCTTGCACCTTTTTATTAATTTCTCTAAGGTCTTGTTCTAATTGATAAGTATTACGCGGTTTTCTAATTGCCAGTATAGGGGTATTGTATGGGGATTTACAGATCTCAGGAATCCCATCCTGAATTAATTCTTGTATTACAGGTTTTAGTCCTTTCTTTCCATCTATAGATAAAGGGTATTGGCGAATTCTAATTGGTTTGCTCTTGGGTATTAGATCAATTGTTATAGGTGGGATATTCATTTTTCCCCGATTTCCTGATTTTGCCCATACCATGGGATCAACTTTCTGCTCATCTTCTAGGGTCAAAATGAACATTTTAACTTTCATTTGGCCGTTATTAGGAATTACTCCAATTTGAGAGGTATCTGAAAATCTTGTCCTAACAAACTATTTCCAGCTTGGGGTAAATATAAAACATCACCTTATTTCTTTTGACCATTTCCAGCAACAGTAACTTGTGTAATTAAAGGCACAGGAAAGGATTCCCCCTTTGCACCAATTATTTATATAACCTTTTTACTTAAATGGCAACCTTTAGGTTTCCTAACGATATAGGTCCGTTTGGCTCCTGTGTCAACTAAAAATTCTGTAAGTTCTTCCTGGGGGCCTATTCGGAGCTTCACCAAAGGCTCTTGAGGATGTTTTTCACGCCTCAGGAAATAGAGCCTTTGGCATCCCTAATCTTCTAGGGATTGCCCTTCTATTTGGCAAGCTTCTTGGTCTCTTTTTCTTTTAAAACAAAACCTTTCAGTATGTCCTTCTTTTTTACAATAAAAACAAGTAAGCTTGCTGGACTTTTGACTAGAGGAATTGTTTTTGATTTCTTGTTCTTTTTCAATAGGCTTTTCCTCAGATGGCTTACTTTCTCCCTTTGTCACTGCCATCATTATTCTAGCTTTTTTTTTCATCTTTTCTTCATCTCGTCTAACACAGACCTTTTGGGCCTCTTTGAGTAATTCATCCAATTCTCGATCTGGCCATCCTTCTAATTTTTCTAATTTTTTTCTGATATCAGGCCAGGAGTGTATGACAAAAGGTACTTTTAACATTGTTTGACCTGCTACGCTTTCTAAATCGATTCCGGAATAAAGTTGTATATTATTCCTTAAGTGGGTTATCCAAGCAGTTGGAGATTCATCTTTTTCTGGCTCGCTACAAAAGGTTTTTTTCATATTATTAACATGAGGAACTGCCTCTTTTATTCCTCTGATTATTAATGTTCGATAGTCTGCCATGCTTCTTCTTCCTCCTTCTGTATTTGGGTTCCAGTTAGGATCTATCAATGGTAATTTTTGCTCTCCACTTGGCCCTTGATTATTTTCTCTATCCCAAATTTGAATGCCAGCAGTTCAAATAATTTGTCTCTCCTCAGGGGAGAAAAGGATTTGCACTATTGAATTTAATTCTTTCCAAGTAAAAACATTAGGGCCCAGGAACTGATCAAATTGCTCTGCAAGCTCTAAGGGATCACTTAATAAATTTTTCATTTCCTTTTTAAACTCCCTTACCTCCGTAGAGGTAAGGGGTACGTTGACATATCCAATGCCACCTTGCATTCCTCCCACCGGAACTTCCCTTAAAGGTAGAACCTTTGCATCATGTGGGTCGCAAGAACAGGAGGAGCATTCTATTGATGTCAAATGTTTCTTTCTAGGGAAGAAGGCTGGACCTTCATGACTAGAGAAGGTTTCTCCTCTTTCCAAATTTTTGTTTGAGGAACATGGCAGGTTATCATTACCAATTGGAATTATTGTTTTTGGTGTATTTGAATTTGGACTTTCAGTCGGAAAAATTTGAGTTAAAGTTTCAGTATTGTTTGCTCCAGTTTCTATTGGATGTTCAGTGACAGGAGGAAGTGTTATAAATAACACGATGAGTTGGCTTTCACATTTATAAGTTTTTTAGTTGCCAGTTAAATTAAAGGTTAATGAATTTAATACTCATTAATGTTGTCCAGTAGTTAACTGATTTTTAAAAGTTAAGAACCCTGGCAGTTCCATGTTTAAAAGTTTAAGAGTTACTTTAAAGTTTTCATTAAAAGTTTGTAAGTTCAGTTTTTATGCAACTTTATAATCTTTCTCTAGTTAAAACTGCAATTTAAAGATGTGTTGCAGGGGGACGGTACCCTCCTAAGTTGTCAAGCTGCTATTTTTAGAAACTGACGGTTGGCCTGTCACTGAGCTGCATAGCAACCATGAATTTCAATGAGGGACTTCCCCGCCTTGGAGCCGAATGGCATCACCCAGATGACATCGCCCTAGGAACAGACGAGCCATTGGACAATGAATATTACTTAATGCTTGGCACTATCACCAATGAAATAGACTTTAAAGGGACTCTACCAATCACCTTCCACCCTGGAGGTGGGACAGTGGGTGGTGATGGGAGGGGCCAAGGGGCTATAAAACCTTGTGCACAAGCACAAAGAGCCGCATTTTGCCCTTAATTAGCTTGGACAAAGGTCAGTGCTGGGAGTATCAGGCCACCTTCTAAAAGGATCCTGCTCAGGATTAGCCTCTGCAGACTCCAGCGCTGTGAGTCCTTGCTCAGGCATTAGAGCTGTATTGGCTAAAAAAGGTCTCTAATCGCAGTGGACCCGGAACAATTTTTTTGTGGATCCTGGAGTTTGTCTTTTTGTTTCATAAATCATATTTTCATTTGAAATCAAGAGTTGTTTCATTTTTGACAGCTCTTTTGGGATCCACATTTTTGGGCCACAGTTTGGGGAATTTTTAAGTTGTTTTTTTTTTTTCCTGGATTGTTGGCCCTAACCTCCATGGATTTACCAGCTGCCAAAAGGAGACCGCCCAGACGAAGGACTCGGTGTGGCCTGTTCCCCTCTTAAGGGAACTGAAGTTAGGAAAAAACCCTTTCTAGGGTCTTAAAATTTTAGTTTGGGGGGAACTCCCTAGTGGAGCTTGCTGAGGTGTGAGTGTAGGGGGGAGGCCACCCCAGTGTAAGAGTGTGAGTGAGTGCAGCAAGCTCACTGAGTGGGGCACGCCGTGAGGGATCCCTCCTGTGGGCACCTGAAGGAGGGGATCGAGGGCGGTGCTGGCTCCAGTGCGGGAGGAAGTACCATTCGGAGAGGGTTCCTAAGTGGCCATAAGGGAACCCCGGATTTTTGAGTGTGGTGCCCAACCTTACAGGATCCGGAGCCTGTAAGGTGGAAGGAGAAGGCTCTACGAGCTGAGATACCTTCATATTGTTTGAGAGAAGGGGACTCAGTTTTCAGAGTGAACTCCCAGGAATGGTTGGACAGTTTTATTGTGACTGGTGTGGCTGCGCTGGGCCCAGTGGAGTGAGAGGCGGACAGGATAATCTGTCAGTTGAGGAAGCTCTAATATCATTTTGTTCAAGTAAGGCAGACGCCATTTTATTTTCTGAGCCTTAGAAGCCATTTTGTTTTAGATTTTATTTCGCTTGAAGAATCATTTTGTTTATTTCTATGTGTAATTGGTTTTTTTAGTAGGATTATTGTGGTCAGTGATTGTTAGTACATTTATTCTTTCTGTATTAGTTCCTCTAGCTTTAATATTTCTGTTTTGTGGGGCTCTTGTCTGGCGTGAAGAGCTGTCCCTCTGAATTTCTCTGGCAGGCAGGGCTGCCATTTAGTGTCAGATGCCATTTTAATGTTTCAGTTGTAGGCGTAATTGCCCCTATTATTTCCCTATTGATTAGTTTGCTATTTTAAGTACAAGTCCTTTTAGTAACTTTTGGTTTTTTATCTTGATGTTAGTGATTTAAAAATAAGCCTTGTGTGTATGGTGTGGAAAAGGAAAACAATTAGCTGTACAGATTGTGTGGGTTGTAAACCTTGAGTGTTGTGTGAGTGTGAAAGTTGCAGAAATAGATAGTACTGCGCTTCACATAGGACAAAGTGGTTTCAGCATTGTGAAGGGCGAGAGGTGGAGAAGAGACGGAGAATAGCAGAATTAAAAAGTGGAAGATTGAGTGATTGGGACCAGCTAGCATTGTATGAAGAACGTGTGGAAGCCAAAGCATTGGAAGTAATCTGTAATAGGAGTCATTTAGTCCCCAAACTTTGGTGTGTGTGGAAGACTGGCCGAGAACAGTGAGAGAGTGTAGTAGAAGGTTTGGGTGGAAGCATGTGAAGTAAAATTTATAGTATATATTCAACCATAATTTAAGTGAAAAGAGTAAAAGAAGTTTGTTTTGCATGTGTACAGGTTTATTTCATTTGAAAGCCTGAAGGGCTATTTTGTTTTAAACTTGATTTTACTTAAGAAACCATTTTGTTTTATTTCTATGTGTGATTGTCTTTTAATGGGATTGTTGTGGTCAGTTTTAGTTAGCACATTTATTCTCTTTGTAGCCTTTGATTGTGTAATTTGGTGGATTGTTTTAGTAATGAGTTGCATTTGTTCTACAAGAATATGTATTTGGTATTGCACAGTTGTGTTTGTTCCCTTTTTTAAACTTCTGCTGTAAAGACCTTTTATCTGGCAGGCAGGGCTGCCATTTTCTTGGTGGGAAGGGCCACTATTTTAAACTTTGAGCAAGAAGGGCCGCCATTTTAAATTTTTGTTTTTGTTCCCATGAGACGGCCATCTTGTGCATAGATTCCCAAGGTAACCATTTTGTTTAATTTTCCTACAGAGGCCACCATTTTGAATCGGTTGTGGTTCTCATGGTGGGGCAGCCATTTTGAATTGTGTTGTAGTTGTGGTTTCCACTAAAAAGTAACTATCTTGTTTTAGTTCTAGTAAGTTGACATTCTAGTGATATATTTTCCCACAAAGCATCCAATTTGGTTGATTTGAGTTCTTATTAATTAATTTACTAGTAAAATAATTTGTTTGCTTGCTCCTTTTCATACTACAAGGAAATGGGACAAACAAACAGCAAGAAAAATCAACTTAAAAAACACAACATCTTCCCCGATATTCCCTTGGGGACTATGATTAAACAATGGGAAGATAATCCGCTAACACAGGGAAAAGATCAATGCAGAATGATAAATTATTATATGTTCAAATGGTCAAAAAAGAAAATTTGAACTGATAGGCTTCATTGGCCTAAACAGGGATCTACAGAAGCCTGGCTCTGTAAAGCACAGTATTCATATGTATCCTATAAAACGCCAGTCAATTCAGAAGAAAGAAACTATGCAGAAGTTTGGCTCAAATACTGGGTAAAACAAAAAGAGGAACACAACAAAATTTTCTCTGTGCTAGAAAATCGAAAGGAAGAAAATAAAAGGAAAACAAATCAACCAAAATGGGATTCCTTAGATGTCCTCCCTCCTGTTAATGACAATTCAGTGGAAACTGAAACAGAGGATGCAGAGTCCTCAACTTTGAGTTATCCAACTGGACCTGAATATTCAGAAACAGTTAGGGCCGGTGACCTGCCATCTTCCTCAAGTGAAAACTCCATACTGAGCAAAGCTCTTTCTAGCCAAGAAGGCCCTGCCTTCTTGGCTAGAAAGAAGCAAATAGTTACCAATGAATGTCACATCTGTTTGTGTGACTCAAAAAATTCCAAAATATTACCCTTAAGAGAGGTCCCAATGGGAGGGGCGCAAGGTGGAACTGGCTATGTTAATGTGCCCCTTTCCTCAGCTGAAGTAAGAGAATGTAAAAAGGACATGAAAAGTTTATTGAGTGACCCTGTCAGCTTATCTATCCAATTTGACCAATTTTTACGTCCAAACATTTTCACCTGGGGGGAGTTAAATTCAATACTGCAGGCCCTCTTCTCCCCAGAGGAAAGGAAAATGATTAGAGCGGCAGGCATCAATATCTGGGACCGAGAGAACAACCAAGGACCAACTGGAGAAAAATAAATTACCTTTAACTGACCCCAACTGGAACCTGAATACGGAAGAGGGCCAAAGGAACATGACAGATTACTGTACCCTAATCGTAAAAGGGATAAAAGAGGCTGTTCCTCGGGTAAACAATATGAAAAAGGCCTTTTGTGGCAAGCAAGAAAAAGACAAATCCCTGATCACTTGGATAACTCAGTTGAGAAACAACATCCAATTATATTCTGAGATTAACTTGGAAAGTGGGGGAGGACAAGCAATGCTAAAAGTTCACTTCGTGTTACATTCCTGGCCAGATACAAGAAAGAAGCTAGAGAAATTAGAGAGATGGCTAGAAAAGAATTTAGATTAATTATTGGCAGAAGCACAAAAAGTCTATGTAAGACGAGAGGAGGAGAAAATGAAAGCAAAGGCCAAAATTATGATGATGGCCAGAGAACCTGTACCACCTAAAGAAAAACCCACCAAAAAAGAACAGGGAACTACACTGGGGGCACTATTCCAAAGCTGTATAAACCTACCTGTTATTATTGTAAAAAAGATGGACATTTAGCAAGGAATTGCTTTAAGAGACTCAGAGACGAAGGAACCTTCCAAGTGGAAGGTCAGTCCCTGGAGGATTAGGGATCTCAGGGGCTCTATCTCCTGGGGCGTAAATACCATCTCAAGGAGCCCTTGATAAAACTTAAAGTAGGCCCCCAGGAGCAAACCATGGAATTTCTGGTTGATACTGGAGCTGAACAGACTTGCGTTATTGAAAAACCTAGAGGATGCACCTTGAGCCAATGCACTTTAAATATAACAGGAGCCAAAGGAAAGACTTTTCCGGTACCTGTGATAAAAGAAGTACCAATCACTTGAAATGGACAGACACAGGAAGGGGATGTTTTATACTTACTTCAAGCCGGGAATAATTTACTAGGCTGTGACTTCCAGATACCTCTTAAAATTGGGATGATACCACAAGATGGACAGATGAAGGTTAAACTGTTTCCTCTAACTTTGAAAGACAAACAGGAGATCGACCTTGTGGTATGGGCCACACCTGGAAACCAAGGGAGGATGGACATCACCCCTATAACTATTGATTTGATCCCCAACAGTAGACCAGTTCGACTTCCACAGTACCCTTTATCCAAGGACAGGCGGAGAGGATTGAAACCCACCATACAAGAACTGATCCAGGACGGGATCCTGGAACCCTGCAAATCCTCCTACAACACCGCCATTTTGCCTATAAGGAAACTGGACAACACTTACCAATTAGTCCAAGATCTGAGAGAAATCAACAAGAAGGTGCAGGCTAAGTATCCCCTGGTCCAAAACCCATACACTCTACTGAGTAAAGTACCTACTTCCCATTTGTGGTTTTCTGTTATTGACTTAAAAGATGCATTCTGGTCATGTCCTTTAGACTTTCGTTACAGAAACACCTTTGCATTCACCTGGGAAGACCCTGACACCGGGAGAGAACAACAGCTGTGCTGGACCAGACTACTGCAGGGATACACAGAATCACTGACACTCTTCGGCCAGGCTCTGGAAGACCTGTTAAGCTCCTTTCCTCCACCCGAAGGAATACAGGTAACACAGTATGTGGATGATCTGCTACTCTCTGGAGGGCAGGAATCCACGGTAAGATTGGGCACAATTACTTTATTGAATTTTCTAGGGAAGAATAACGTAAGGGTTTCAAAGTCTAAATTACAATTCATCCAACAAGAAGTAAAATATTTGGGGCATATAATTGGACATGGAACCCGAAAATTAAGCCCCAAAAGAACTGCAGGTATTTTAAATTTGTCACCTCCTCAAACAAAAAGAGAAATCCAGCAGATATTAGGATTAATTGGTTACTGTCGATTGTGGATTAGCCAATACACCCAAAAAGCAAAATTTCTTTGTGAAAAGTTAGTTGAATCAGAACCCATAAATGTGACACAGCAGGATAATCTAAAATCTGAAGAATTAAAGTCAGTGTTAACCAAAGCACCTGTTTTGAGCCTTCCTTCCCTAGAAAAACCTTTCCGCCCGTATGTTAACGTGGAGAAAGGAGTTTCTCATGGAGTCCTGAACCAAGAGTGGAGTGGAGTATGTAAACCTGTTGCCTTCTTTTCCAAATTATTAGACCTGGTTTCCCGAGGGTGGCCTGTTTGTATCCAGGCCGTTGTGGCTGTAGCCACCCTCGTTACAGAGAGCCAAAAGCTTATTTTTGGGGGGACACTCACACTGCACACACCACACTCTATAAAAACCATCTTAAGTCAGAGAGCAGCCGAATGGCTAACGGATCTCCCAGTCATGAAATATGAAACCATTTTGATGCACACAGAACAACTGAGCTTGGTCACCACCTCCAACTTAAATCCGGTCCAATTCCTTTATGGATCCCCTCAGGACAACACTATCGTCCATGATTGCCTTACCATCATTGATCTTCAGACTAAAGTTAGAGAAGATCTGGTAGACTGCCTCTTGGAGGATGGAGAAATCCTTTTTATAGACAGGTCCTCCAGGTATGTAGATGGCAAACGTTCCGGCTATGCAATCATAGACGGATACCAACTGGCTGTACTCGAGAAGGGAAAACTGCCAGTGGCTTGGTCAGCCCAAATATGTGAATTATATGCCCTAGAGAGAGCCTTGAGCAGATTAGCTGGAGCAACAGGAACCATCTACACAGACTCCAGATATGCATATGGGGTAGTCCACACATTTGGCAAGATATGGGCAGAAAGAGGATTCCTGAATTCTAAAGGAAAAGATGTTGTGAACAAAGACCTTATATTACAGATCTTAGAAGCTCTTAAGTTGCCAAGAGAGATTTCAGTGGTACACATTCGGGGGTATCAAAAAGGACTAGCCACGGAGGCCAGAGGCAATGCACTCGCAGACCTAGCTGCAAAGGATGCCACTCTTGAGGGAGCAGAAATAAAGACCATGAAACTGGACACAGAAAGAGAGGGCATGTTACCAACCCCAACTTTTAAAGACAGTGAGAAACAAAAACTGATGTCACTGGGAGGGAAAGAGGACTCACAAGGCAAGTGGTATCTCCCAGATGGCTGACAAATCTTAACAAGAGCTTAACTCAGGAAACTTTATACAGCATCCATCAGACCAACCACTGAGGATCTAAAGCTTTAGCGGACCACTTCCTCCGAACCTTTGGATGCCCTGGAATATACAAATTGGCTAACCAAATTACCAGAAATTGTATAATTTGCCAAAAAGTCAATTGCAAAATAATGAGAAAAACAACATCTGGGGGAATCGAATTAGCAGTTCGGCCTTTTCAAAGCATCCAAATTGATTCTACTGAGATGCCCCCAGTTCAGAGGTGGAAGTACCTTTTAGTAATCGTAGATCACCTTACTCACTGGGTAGAAGCCGTTCCTACAGTAAATGCTACTACTCAAACAGTGAGTAGGGTCATCTTAGAACAAATTGTTCCTCGATATGGGATGGTGAGTCATATTGACTCTGACCGAGGAACACACTTTACCTCACAAGTGTTACAGCAATTAGTACAACAATTAGGCATAAACTGGAAACTCCATACCCCTTGGCACCCACAGAGTTTAGGGAGAGTGGAACACGTGAATCAGACCATTAAGACCACTTTAACAAAACTCATGGTGGAAACGCAGTGGTCCTGAGTTAAGTGTCTTCCCCTTGCCCTTCTAAGAATTAGAACCCAGCTGAGAGCGGATTGAAATCTGTCCCCATACGAGATGCTCTTCGGACTGCCTTACTTAGCCACCCAACAAGAAATGGACGCTGAAGAGTGTGGTAACATGAATGTGCAGAAATATGTACAACTGATTTCCAAGAACTTGACAGACCTAAGAGAAAGAGGTTTTGTTCCTCAATCTGCCCCCTTAGATTTTCAGCTCCACAACATCTCCCCAGGAGACTGGGTATTAATAAAGAGCTGGAAAGATAAATCACTCATCCCTTCTTGGGAAGGTCCCTTCCAGGTTCAGCTAACTACCGAAACTGCTGTTCGGACCCTGGAGAAAGACTGGACTCACGTGCAGAGAGTAAAAGGACCTGTGTCATCTCCTGTGGAAAACAAAGACACCTCGAGGCCTGAGCCACCCTTGGAGGACCTGTCAGTGACCTGACTTTGGACAACCTTCACTCCACAAGTTAACCAGTTCTCTTTATTGTTATTACCAGTTTGCAAAGTTAAGTCCAGAGTGTTTGTTCTTATTGTTATATCCAAAGTTTGTATTGTTATACTGTCTAGTTACATTTTGTATTGTTACAAATTTCATTCCCCTATTTAAGTAAAGCATGCATTTCCAGTAACTGTGCTACTCTGCTCATTTGAGAGCATTCACCTCTAATAGCAGCTTTATTCTACTTTAAAAATAAAATTAGACACCAAAAGTTGAATTGAAATTGAGGCAAAGCCAAAAAATTAGGAACTAAAAGTTTCCACATCTGGGTACAATGGGAGTAACGCAAGAGAGCGGAACCAAAAAGAAAGATCAGAGATGAGAAGGACTATGCTGGCAAAGAAGGAGGGGTGCGACAGCACTGGGTTCCCTGCAGGCCGAACTGCCGCAGGTAGAGTGAAGTCTGCCAGCAAGTGGATCCTATCCCTTATACTCTACCTCCGGATCCTGTGGTTCCGCCTTGCTCTGGCAAAGGATACCAGGTGTAACAAGTGTTACTGGACCGTGTACCAGACAGAAGGAAACTCTTACCAAATCAAGCACTCTTTCTGAGCACATACTTACATGAATCCCTTCTGCTGTAATTTAACTGCACTAAGTACCTGCTTGGAAAGAGGACATAAATATTGGATTGGCCAAAATATTGGAACCTTTGCTTAAAAATCGAGATGAGAATGCCCCTCCCAAGAGAATTGGCTGTGCTTCAATTTCAACCACATATCTAAGAAAGAAGATCTGGTAAAAAGAAAATCTTATGATATTGATCTAGTCTGAGAAATTGTAGTAAATGAGAAGGAAAGACAAGAAAAAGAGCACCCATTGGAATCTGGAAAAAAATTTGTTTGTTGATTTGGCCAAAAGAATCAGTAAGCAATTAAACTTGACAAATTGTTGGGTTTGTGGAGGAACCCTTGAATCCAAGACCTGGCCCTGGTGAGGAGTCAGTATTGGACCCCTAGATCTACTGAAATTAAATTATCTTACCTCCCAAACCCAAAAGGAGGCTGAGGTGTGGCAGCTGAGTAGCTCAGTAATTGGAGATCAATGCATCTGGAGAAAAGGAAACAAATATACCGAGGAAGTTGGGGAAATGGTATGCAAAAGGTATCTTGTCACTGGTAGCCACAAATTGTGGTGGATACCAAAAGAGCCAGAAATTTTCTGGTCTAAAGAAAAATTGAGAGGTAAAAGCTGCATTTTACACCCAGTAGAGCAGCTATACCAATGCTGGGAGATGAAGAGCCGGCCCTACACTGTACTTCCCCAGATATCCAAGCATTGGGCCTCAGCTTCGAGTATGCAACCCAAATTTTGGGAAGCTCCCCAGGACTTATTTTGGATATATGAGAGAAAAGCCTATTCTAAGTTACCCTCCCAATGGTGCTGAAGTTGCACCCTAGGTGCTATCCAACCCAGTTTCTTTTTTTTATCCGAAGAAGCTGGAAATTATTTAGGAACACCCCTGTACAACGAGTTGAAAAGAACAAAAAGGTTCATTGATGGGACTAACAAGTATGATATTGGAGGGACCCAAAAGTAGGATAATGAAGAGTGGCCACCAGAGCGAATCCTAGACTTATGGTCCCGCAAAATGGGCACAGGATGGAAGTTGGCGCTATCGAACCCCCATTTACATGTTAAACAGAATTATTCGGCTGCAAGGACTAATCGAAATTATCACTAATCAAACCACCCTCACCTTAGAACTCATGAGTACCCAGCAAACCCAAACTTGTACCGCTGTTTATCAAAATAGGCTTGCCTTAGACTATTTATTGGCTGAAGAAGGTGGAGTATGCGGCAAATTTTTTACTTCTGATTGCTGCTTACACATGGATAACAACGGAGAAGCAGTCCTAAAAATTGCCCAGAACCTCAGGAAAATTGCTCACATACCGGCGCAAAAGTGGCACTCCTTAACCACAACAGAATGGTGGAACAATCTGTTTAAAGGAGAATGGTGGAAAAAAGTACTAATTATCCTTTGTCATTTATGACAACTGAGGAATTGGCTTTTGCATTTTTAATTATCTAAGACTAGAATTAACAGGTTATTGAAGTCAATTAAATAAATTGCTATTTGTTGGAGTTTTTCCCAGTTAGAAGTTAAAATTCCCTGATGATTCCCCATGTTTTCCAGTTTAAAATAACTTTTTACCAGTTTAAAAACTTTATTAATCCCTGTTCAAGTTTAACCCCACATAGCTGCAAAAGACTCTTACAAAGTGCTCCTTGAGGCTCCTGAACTAAAAATAGCACCTGACAGTTACCCTNAATAGCGCCTGACAGTTACCCTGCAACTGGTCTCCATGGAGATGATGAATTTTAATGAGGACTTTTTCCCACCATTATCCCTGGCAAGATCCTCCCCTGGACAACATCAAGCTATTGGTGGATAGACTTTACCTTATTCTGAACCTCTCCAATCACCTTGAACCATGGTGGCTGGACAGTGGGCAGTCAGGG
>VXBT01006632.1:0-34146 GCA_013400235.1 Oriolus oriolus
GCCAAGAATTATTGGTAATAACATGCCATGGGAAAGAACAAGACATGGCTGGAGATGGGGGGCCATGTGGAGGTAAGGGCTGAGCTTTTCCAGGACAAACATCCTTGTTCTGGCTCCTGTAGGTAAGCCCAGTACAACACAAGCACAGGAATGAGATTAAGAAGTGGACATGGACTGTAAGGGGGGATCAAGACCACCCAAGACCCCTGACACTGGAACCAGTCCCTGGTGATTCCTTCCTTCCCTTCTTCCCTCCTTCCCCCTTTCTGTCATCCCTCCCTCCCTTCATCCCTCCCTTCCTTCTCTCTATCTCTCACTTCCTCTCTAATTCATCTCTTCTGTTCTCTCTTCCTTTCCATCTTAACCCTTTACCCAAAATCCACTTCTGTGTGCTTATATAGTAGGTCAGGGACTAACTAATACCAATTTCCATGCCAAGCATGTAATTTTCTAATAAAACTTCGCAAGTTTTTGTGGACCCTCTGAGTTTTGCTGTTACTTTTGACCACAAGCATTTTTGAATCTTGCATGCTCCCTTCCTCTTAATGATGGGATGTTACACCATAGCTCCTTGTGTCCATCCAACCAATTCCTTAATCACCAAGTGGTCTAGCCATCAAATCTACATCTCTCCAGTTTAGAGGATCTGCTCCATGATCTTGCTGGGCACCTTTCTTGGGATTCATTGCTCCTGAGTTTGGAGGTGGAGATCCTTGTACATTGAACAGCTCTTTTGGGCTCCTATTCGCTCCAGGACTTTATCCCATGGTATTCTACCAAGCAGATCCCTAGGGAGCCTAAAGTCTGCTCTCCTGATATCCAGTTACAGAAGCCATCCACCACATCTCTGTGATGCCAGTAAGATCCTGGCCCTGCAGGCATGAGCGCGTCTCTAACTCCTCTGGTTTTGTCCCCATGCTGGGTGTGTTTGCGTAGAGGCAGATGGGAAACACATTTTGGCTTAATCCACTATGCATGCTGACTCTGCTGAAGCAAACTGGCCATTCTGCTCACTGCTCAAGTTGCTGGAGTATGCTAAGTTTTCCCAGTCAAATGCTTTTTTTTCCCATTACTACATACAGGTGGTGTGAACTACAATTTGTGAACAGATTTACTACTCTTTGGAAACAAAGACTCTGAGAAAGAACAGACACAGGTATCACATACCATGAATTTTTCAGAATACTCAGCAGAAAACGTATTTTTTATTTTCTCTGTGTTTGCAAACATGTTTATTTTCTTTTGTGTGTGCAGGATCCATATTAAAACAATGCCTTTCTGCAGTATGGTCAGCCTCAGTGAAAGGGAATGAGGTCTTGAAAGCTTCACGAATGGAGATAATTAAATTACTGCTGACTAGCAAAGTCTTCCATCTTGTAATCAGAGAAGAAATCTCCAGAGTAAGCAGAGAGTATCTGACTCATGAAGAAGAGCACAGGATCAGAGGCCCCAAAATACTGATTTTAGGTACCTGGAGGGCTGACTGAAATCAGTGCACTGACTAATGACCACAGGGCCCACGATAAGTACAGTACAGACTGTACTCCTAAGCCTGTTGGGTCCTGTGGAAAATCTCTCCCCCAGAATCCAACTTGCAGGTTCAGTTAAGAAAATCTGGGTCAATTCTGTTCTTCAAAGCAGTTAAAAAGTACAAGTAGAAAGGAAAGTTACATATTGCACAGTAACAACTGCAGCTTAATTGCTCATAGGTTACAGTGAAAGTTTAATTTTGCTCCATGATCACCAGGATGCAGAAGGTTCCCATGAGAACAGAGGCATTTTCCAGTGATGCAGAGCAGGTATGCTCCTAGCCAAAGCAGGTTATGATTTCTTGTATTTCCACAGTCTACATTTAATTCTCTACAAGAACTTCCCAGAAGCCAATGGCAGGGTCCTGGAAACGGATAAATGCAGTTGCTTGCATGAGTTTAGCAGAATTTATGTTATAGCTACGTATCTGATAGCATAAATAAATCCATAGCATATATCTTTCTTTATGTGTGCACTGTGTAAGATCTGAACATGGAGTATAAGCTGCTCATCCTTCTTCCTGCCTCCTGCATTTATTTCCTTTGCCAAATGAAAGCCTTTCTTTTAGTACAAGGCTGGTAAAATTATTTCCCCAGGATACTGAAGCAATTTAGATTAGACACAACTATTTCAATTCCATAGGCTACATTTACCACATGTGACAGCTCATTTTTGTTTTGGTTCTTGTTTGGTTTAGGGGTTTTGGGGTTTGTTTTTATTTTTGCATTATTAAATCTTATTTTGAAAGCTCTAGTCCAGTCAGTGTGTTTTTACAAGAACATAAAACAAGTGCTCCAGAGGATAGGAGAGGTCCACCATAGGATGAGGAGTAATATTTTTTCTTGGAGTGAAAAGCATGATGAAGATCCAGATAACGGCCAAAAGAAATATAGTTTGAACTCTCCAGGGCAATACGGAACTCATTGTTTACTCATGAGGCTTAAAAATTTATTATTATCCTGCCTTGCTAGGTTTGTTCTTGGTGGAGTTCAGCATTCCATTGCCTTATTGATCATAACATTTTGTCAGAGTGGAGCTCGAAGCCAGCTGAAAATTCAGAGGTTGAACCCTAAATGGCTGATTCATTTAAAGTTCAGCTTTCAGTAGGTAAACTGTGTGAGCTCTCTGTGTCTCATCTCTGCAAATCCCTGGGAAGTCACGAAAGGCAGATTTTTTAAAAAACAGCTTCTGACTGTCAGTTTTGTTTCTAGCATATTGCCAGAACATTTCTCTGTGCACATATCAGCTCTAGCTATTAAGAAACTTTAGGCACTCCTTGGCATTTTGTTGCATACTAAAAAGTGCTCATGAACATGTAGGACTCTGTTATTAGCAAAGTAATAGGTTAACAGAGTTTATCACAGCAGGGAAAGAAGGAACTTAGGAATCTGGAATCTTAGGAATCTCATATGTGATTGAAAGTATGCTCCAGGTAAATTTGTGTTCCTTAGTGTAGTTCAGCACTGAGGGACAGCTGCATTTAATTGCAGTCTTCTGTTAGACAGTAGGTTCAAGGGAAGTGAAAAAGGTGAATTTCTATCTTAAAAAATTCAACACATCGTAAACATAGCTTATTACACCAAAAAAAAAATATTTAGAATAGAGCCAACTAACAGGCCCAGATATACAAGTGGCACTCGTATCAATACTGCTGAGAATTCTGGGGACTAACCTAGGAGGAAAAGAGTCCCTGAGACCAACATTTAGGTATGCATCTGCAATTTTTCTCAGCTTTCTGACCATATGGGAGACAATTCATTTCTTCTTGGTGAGCAGAGAATTTAAATAAGACTTACCCTTCTAAAGGGGCTGCAGTGAGTCTGCTCTGAAATACAATCATTGCTGAAATGATGCCACACTGAAATATAAGAAGTTGCTTCTGTGAGATTTTCATATGCTATACTGTCCTCCGTAACTCCCCTGATTTGACAGGATGAATTTGACAGGACAATAAACTGCCTCAAAATTTTCAGTAAGATTTTTTTTTCAGTAACCTACACCAAAGTTGTAGATGCTGACTTTGTTGACAGCACAAGATAATGTAATTCAGCAACAGCAAGAGATCAGGAAAGATTAGTTAGATGATTATCTTTAGTCCTTGCTTTGAGACTATTTAATTGATGCCATCAATTCCTTGGGGATTCTTCTGTGCGGAATAAATCCTGCCATTGCACCTAGGATCTAATTAGCACAGCCACCCTGCCAGTACATTTGTGGAGACCAAGGCATTGTCACAAACTCTGAGCCAAGACTCAGTAAAATCAAAGGTGGTTAATCAATTAGTTTCAAACCTTTGACACATTCTTCCCTCTGAAGTACAAAGAGTATTTCTCAATCCCATTAACTGGCAACAGAGGTGAGAACTCTGACATCAAAATGCTTTAAAAATAGGAAGAAAACTTTTGACATCCAGAAGAGTGAGTAGGAAATTATGAATGTTTATTCATATGCTGCAGCTTTTCAGAGGGACACGAAAAAATGAAGGGCAAGTCACTTGTTTTTCTCTAGCTCTTTTTGAACTGGCACACCAGTGTCTTTCTTACGTAATTCGAGGTAGTTTTCTTGCTTCCCAAGAGACTAGCAAGGATATGTTTGTAGTGAAATTTGGTAAGGGAAAATACCTGGTTCATCTTAACAATCCAACAAAACAGCAGTAATGGTGTTACAGTGAGAGACCTACTCAGTCTGTATAGTGTTGCAAGGCTGGGTTGCTATGACGTACCTGGAGAACAGTTTTCACCTATAAACAGCCGTGGCATAAAAAAATCTCAGACCATTGCAACAGCAAGCAACCAGTGCGGGCCAATAGCTCAAAACCCATTCTAGAGATGAGGTGTATGTTCCTCATTTCCTCTGTGTGGAATCAGCTGTTGAGCTTTGCTCATCCTTTCTCTTGGCTGGCCGTGGTCAGAGAGCAAATGTTTTGCATTGTTAGGGATATGTGAGCAGGGGCAGATCCCATGGAACTCACAGCCCACATCCAGCTAAGAGCAGCACAGCAGAAGGGAGAGATGAACCTTACGGAGAGGAGCTTGCTGTCTCTACTGTACATTTCTCCCAGGCATACCTTTGTTTTATGGCAACAAGACAAAGGCATTTCATCTCCTACCAGCTTCGATTCACTAAAGTAAGAGAAGGAGCTTTTTCAAAGGCTCTTTAATAATTTTAATAAATTTCAAAAATTCCTGAGGTCTTGTTTGGGGTCTCCAGCTTTTCTTGCCCTTTCCATATATGCAGGACCTCATAGCAATTCAGACAGGAGGGTATGGAACAGCTGAAGTGTTAACCTCTTGCTTCATGGAAGCATTCATCCTCCAGACAGAGTCAAGACAAGAGTAACAAGCCCATTTTCTTTGTCTCTCTTGATCTAATTGGGTGAGTTTTTTCTGACACAGTAATGAATGGGATGCACACAGCATGCTGGCTTTTTGTTGTGCCTATGTCAAAAAGCAGCAGCTCAAAGAACTTACTTATGGGGTAGTTGATACCCAGCCATGCTCATCCTCCTCAAGCTAGGCAAAGGGAAGCTGGCTCTCTATTTTATAATTTTCACATTGTTTGAGCACTTTGACATCATTAATGAGACTTCAAATAGCTGGATGTATGGTGTGGGAGGCAGTGGAAGAGGACAGAGAGAGACCTTAAATCACACCTTGGATGACATCAAGGGGCAAGCAGTGTTGGAAGGAAACACATCAGTAACTGAGCCTGCACATAAATGGGACCATGCACATCACCACCATGCTCAGCTGATTATGCTGTTCTGTACCCCAACCACTATTTAGTACCTTCGCATCATAAAAGATTTGTGCATGCCCAGCAAAGCCATGGATCAGTAGAAATCCTATTACTTAAGAAAATTACATTGCTTCAGGCCATTAATGAACAATTATTCTTCAAATGTAAAAAAGGAATAATTAAAAAGATCAAGTAAGAATCCATTTGACCAACTTCTTTGGGATCATATGTGCTTTTTTGGATCAGCTGGTTGGGAGTTTTGGCCAAAGCCTCAGCCTATTTAGTAATGGCCCTAGTTATCCAAATTGCTGCTAAAACCTGGAATCTTTTTGCGTAACAGTTTTTGTTGAGAAGCTGAGAGAAAAGCCCTTTCAAATATCAGTGTTTGCCACAAGAGAAGTCATGTGTTAGTGGAAGCATGTCTTTTACTAACAGTAGAGTTCTTCAAAAATGACTACCATGAAAGTATGCATAGAAGAAGGTAGGACAAACTCAGTAGCAAACCCAGGAACTCTGATACTGAGAGAAGGAACACTGGGGCCTTTGAGAAGCACCTGAAAGAGTGCCCCTGAAAGGGGTCTGTGTGTGCAGAACAGAAAAGCCACCAATAAGCTCAGCCCAGACTAGAGCCTGGGCAGAAGAAACAGAAAAAGTAGAAACACTTCTCTGTGTCTGAGCTGGCTGGGCCGCAGGAGTGAAAAGAGATGTTGTTTCATGCCTACTGATGGACAGGTCTTGGCACCATGACAACAGGTCAAGCAAGTATATAGCCTGTGATTACCTTTCAGATCTTGCTTAGGAGATGCTGATGTAAGTTCAAGTACTTATTGTTCTTGACCTTATGTGCTTCGATGGTGGAAATCCATCATCTGCAGGATTTTTGCCAAAGAGATTTGTAGAGTGTGGGAAGGTAGGAAGTTTGCACATTGGCAAAAAACTAGTGTGCAGATTTTTAAGTTGGGCACAAGCTTCTAATTCTGGAGTACTTTCAAGGAGAGTGGGAAACATGGTGTGCATCTCTTTGCTGATAGAAAATCTCCCTTTTATTTATATATTCATGCATTCTTATCGTCCTTTCTGGTAACAGCTTGTCTGTCACTTTCCCAATGTGGCAGGTTCCTCAGCCTCAGTTCCTGCTCTTGTTTGACTTCATTCTCACCACAGAAAGAAACTAGCCCCTCCCACTTATGTGTCAGGAGAAAAAAACCCTAAGTCTTAGAGACACACAGTCTCTGATTGTCTGAAAACAAGCACAACTCACTGACATTGCATGATCATAGCCAGCTCTAAAAGCACCTGCTTGCTCTCTAGACTGCCCATCAATATTCCATCTCTCACCTGCTTCCCAGTGCAGCCACTGCAAGCCTGAGGACTCTGTGTTATTATTCAGTAATGCTGTGTGAAAATATTATTTGTCTGGTTATTCAGGCCTGTGTTTGGGAAACGACTTTTCTGGAGCACTAACTTCATCAGCCTTTAGCAGAGCAAGTGTGTGTCTCTCAGGAGAAGAAGGTGCCAGCTCATGCTGGGAAGGAGACAGAAACACTGAAGACAATGGAGAACCCAAGCACAAAGAATGTTTGCTTCAATGAATTTAATTAGAAGACATTAACAATATTTTTCCACTTTGCCCTGTGGCTTTTCCTGCTTTGATACCATCTGAAAAGTATATTCAAAACAAAAAGCAAAACTCCAGACATTAGAACAATTATCCTCTGAACCTTACCTTAGAAATGCAGGGCATTTCTGCAGCAGAAGAGACAAAGTCTGGAAAGCTACACAGCACTGAGTTTGTATGTCCAGGTGCTGACAGCAGGGGTCTTACAGGGGTGGCCTCTGTGACAAGAATTCAGGGGCTGCCCTTTGCCAGACACAGCCATGTCCAGTTCCAGAGAGAGAGAAATGGACTGCAAACTGGTTTAAGGCCACGATTAAGATTAACTAAGCTGATTATTTTGCATGAAGTTCTCCCATTTTGGGCACTCCTCTACACAAGGGCTTTGCAATGATTATATAGAAGTAATAGAAGAAGAGGCTCCTCATGAGTGAGCACTTGGTCAATAGTTTGATAGCTACAAGTTAAGCATCTGTTCTAAGCTCTTCTAGTCAGTGGGGACAGGCCACTAGGGACAGCAATACATGCCATTCTAAGGCATGCATCTGGGACATCATGCTCTGAGGTATGCATCTCTCCCTACTGAGTACCAAGGACTGACTGCCAGCTCAGGTGGAGACAATGAACAGTTTGATAGCTAAAGCCTGGTAAAGCAAACTCACAGGTGAACCTGGTTATCCGTATAATAATACCAAATATTCCCAAACCTTTCTCCTCACCTGAACTCATCTCTTTCTCACTCTGATCTCTGTAGGTGCCCATTGTGAAGTCCTTTAATTTTTTTTAAAAACAGATACTTGATTACCCATTCTCATTCTGACTGATTTACTAAAACTAGAAAGCACTGAGGTTCTTCTTCCATCTCCCTCCCTCTCTCTTCCCCCACCCAACCCTGCGTCCTCTTCAGCATAATCCATTCCTTCAACAGAAATGGAAACAATCATAAATTTGGGTTCAGCTAATGAAAGTTGGCAATAGCTGTGAGATAGTCTTCCTGCAATGACCATTTCCCTACAAGACCTTTTTGTGGCATGTCAGACACTTACCTCTTTTTAAATGTAGTGCCTATCACTCTGAGCAGACAAAAGATCAGTTTCACTAGCTCTGATCACTAATATGAAAGACATTCCACAGAGTTAATGGGTTTCCAGTCAGGATGATAATATTCACTACCTGCCCAAAATGATAATTTCAGCAGGGGAATGTACAGTAGGAATAGATGAGCTCTAGCAATGTTAAGACTTGATGCCCCACCTCAGTAAGTATCCCCATTTCCCCCTGTAATCTGTGGACCTTTTTCAGTGATGCTGCTAAGCTGGATAATTCCTTACAGGAAAAGGTCAAGGAATGAGCCTGGAGTGTTTTTCTCTGCACATCCTGATGCACAGTGCAGTAAGAGTCATCTCCCAGCACCTCTTCTCTTTGGGTTCTGGCCTGCCACCACTGATCTTCAACAATCTGAGGCCCTCTCAGACTGCCTCCTTTAAGGGAGCTAGTGGGTCTTAAGTTTTGGATGGCTGCAGGGTATTTAAATCTCATTGGCTAGTCATAGTTTTGGAGAAAATTTTCTTTTTCTGATGAGAATTAAGAGTTCAAGGAACCTCCAAGAATGAGGTTTCATCAGGTGTTGCTTTATGACAATCTGAAGAAATGATGCCAGTAGCTGTGTGTTGGGACAATCTGTGAAACTGAACATCACGTATGTTTCTTGCAGCAGAGGGGGGATAAGACTGAAAGAGAAAGGAGTCTTGGACAGAGTGTGTGAAGCTCTGTAGTTGTCAGAGTCAAGTGCAGAAGGATAGAGCATAATGCTGTGTAAAAATATTATCCCCCTAGTATTTTTCTGGTATGTACTATCTAGAATACTACAGTGACTTTGTCTTCCAGCCATTACATTAAAATTTTATAGCCCCATCCCAGCATCCCAGGTTCTTTCCACTCCTGACACTCCCATAGCAACTCTTTCCTTCACTGCAGAAGATTAAAATCATAACATAGTCTTCTTCTGGGCTTTGAGCAGAGCAGTTGTGATGTGGTTTGAACAACGGATCCCATTCAGGTTCTTTCCTTTCCACCTTACAGTATGACATAAGACTCAGGTATATTCCTTAGATTTGGGATGAATCAGGAAGAAATTTGAAGTAGAAAACATGGATTTGTGGTAGAGTGATTTCTGTGCCTACCAAAAGCGGAGGAGAGGGGAGACATAGTCACCAGTGTTAACAGCCCAGAGTTGCTCTATTTGTTATATGCAGTAGAGATAAATCACTGTCTGGACTTAAATTGGAAAGAAAGGAGAAAAAAACCCACCACAGCTGAAAATGTGTAGCAGGAATGCAATGGAAAACTGTAAATGGTATGTTACAACAAGGGTTCAGTTAGACAGCCAGAAGTTGCTGCTCTGAGGAGATTACAAGAGTTAGGGTAATATTAAATGATTCTGTCTCTGGTAGCAACTACTTTCACCCATCAACAGTTTAGGGACATCATGAAACCAAGCTTGCATTTGGGGGTTGTCTTATTTAGCTCTTCTCCATGAATGGATGTGGTTTTTTTTTTTAATCCTGTTGTGTTTCTCATTTTCAATTCTACTTAAAGACTTCAGACACGATGCTTGAAAACAGATGCAACCTGCACACAGAACCACTGCAACACACCTGAAACTGTGACAAGGATTTCATAAGATCTGCAAAGCTTTACATCCCTCCTCCTCTGATGAGCTGCTAGGATGACTTGCCAAATCCCGCTCTTATTGGGCTTCTCTGAGAATTGGCTGAGATGGGTGCAAATGTCATGCATTTTTCTGAGCTTTCATTTTGCAGCATCACCCCTCCAGTGCTCTTTCAGCAACAGCTAGAGACTGAACTACTGCATTAAGATTAAATTTCAGAGAGCAGGAAAGAGAGTGAGTGTTGTGGGTGGATGTGAGCACTCTTTAATCTGAAGGAGCACTTGTTCACTAAAAAGATTATTATTCGGCCAAATGTAGCACAGTTAAATACTCTGTTAATAGTTCATTTTATGTATTCAAAGATATATGCATGGGGCTAACTCTACAGCCACATGGAAATCTGATTCTACCTTTATTCAGACTCAGCAAAGATTGAGGCCTGGACGACATGCCTTCTAACTGGTTTCTCTCATTCAAAGCCGTAGTGCAGAGTTGGGACATATGCTTAGAGAAACAGTTTGGTGCACCATCTTCCCATTCTGTGTATTTTAATTTTTTAAAGTTTTTTAAATAATCAAGTGACTCTTCAATATCTAGTGTAATCAGTTCTTTCCAATTCCTCGTTTGTCGCCTCTGGCTCTTTTCTAGGCAAAACTGAAGTGGTTTTCCAGGGTGTGCATGTCATGAATACTGGTAATTTGCAGTTGGTAAGAAAAAAGGCTCAGAAACACATCAGCTCTTTGCTATGATTTGGAAATGTATAATTAGAAAGAAAAAAACCAAGCTTTTGACATTTCACTAAATACATACCAAGTAAACATAAAATCTATCCTATACATTTACCACACTGTTCTTTGTAATTGAGTTAAGTGTTGTCATAGTAAGACTTTACTCAGCTTACTTAATCCTGGTCTGAACACAAAGACATAGGTCAGAAATGACTTTCTAATTTTCCAGATGTACTTATTTCTAATTGCTATGCTTACTCTTTTCTGAGGTAACCGCATCCATATCCTTTAACAATTTACATTTTATAAATATTAAAGACATTGGGGCCATATTTTATTTATTACTTTGTGTCCTCTGATCTTCATACAAACTTTCATTTCTTAATAGATTTCTTAATATAAGATTGCATTTTCAACTGTGGTTTCAAGCTAACTTAATGCTCCAAAAAAGATCAATCCATTCCAATTAGCATTAATTAAATTCTCTCAGTGATTTCTCTGAGCAGGGGATCAGTCTTGGGACTCTCCTATTTTTTCTTCTCATCTCTATTAAGTCGAATAATTTTTACAAATATTACTCTACTAATCTCTTCAGAGCACTTGCACAAGGCAGTCTGTTTTGCCTAGTCTGCCGAGATCTCATGTACATGAGTGCTTTGCCTTTCTCCACACCACATGAATATTGTCTCAGTCAGATTCCTTCTCTTCTTGCAGTGTTGGAAATCAGTGAGATTACCTACTCATGCTAAAAAGCCATACAGTTAAGCAGGCGTGGTGTTCAAGGAACATGGAGTTTTTCCATCTTTGCCACTAAATTGCTGTGTCATCCCGATGATGTCACTTAATTCATTTTGCCTCCATGTTCTTTGTCTTTTCTCAGCTATCCTGAGCTCCTTATGAACAATTTTTTTGACATTTCCTAACGCCACAGAAGTCGATGGTAGTTTTGCTTCACCTTTGGCTTTAATAAAATCCTCAAACTTTTGTTGTTTTGAAAAAAAACTTTCCATGTTTGATTTTTTTCTTCCTCAGAGCCTGAATTGATCTGTTTTAGTAAAATCAAGGCATTCCACTTACACTGATTGTTCACTCACCATCAACAAGTCTTCATTTGAAGAGCTACTTCACTGTCGAAGAAAACTGTTTACTGAGACAGGGATTTATCATCAGGCCACAAGCATTTGGTTCTTCTGTTGCTAGATGAAATCTCTTTCAAACTGATGTATTTTCTTCAAGGGTCTTCAGCAGCAGTGTTTTCAGCAACATTTTCTTCTCTGGCAAGGGGTTGATGGGACTTTCAGAGCTACCCACTGCATACATTCTTTTTGCTGAACAGTGATTTTGCTTTAAGTCTCCAACGCTTCTTTGACCAGAGCAGAGATACACTTTAGGCAGTCAGTTTAAATTTGTCTAAAATTCATCCTGCACCTCTCTGTTCCTCTGGGAGAGGTGAAGAATTTAGCCTAAAGAAGCTGCAAGCTTCCACTCCCTTCCCTCTCCTCACTCATGCCAGGAAAGGGGAAAAGCAACCTGAAACCCATTCATACTTCAGAAAGGTTGATGATTCAATTCTGGTAGCATCAATGGCTTAGGGGTAGCTAAGTGAAGAGAAGTCATTAGCAAGCAGAGCTGGTCTCCTATCCTAACATCATCCAAAGCATAATTACGTGTTTCATTCTTTCCTTTATTTGCCTGAGAGAATGCAAAGCAATTTGCAACTGTAGGAAACATTTTTATCATTAAACGCCCTTTCCCCCTTTTTCTTTCTTTTTAAAATAATATATCATTTTAATGAGATTCAACAATGGTTCTCAGTAAAGCTGCAATTTTTGAAAGAATTGGATCTGCATTTATTTGCATTACTGAACCACAGACTTGATGGCTGAAATGAAATCCACAGCCATTTTTACGTCACATGATGATTCACATGAATTTTTCATGGGATGTAATTGCTCTTAATCTGTCCTGCAGAAAAGGAAAAAGATTTTCTGCTCTTTCTGTACACAACTGTCTATCTCCTTAATAAAGACATTCAGCCAAGGACTAATCATTCTCAAGACTTAAAAGCTACCTGTTTGAAAAGGGTTCTGTTGGCAAAACCTTTATTCCTTCAGTAAATATTTCAGGCTAACAATTCAGAAGAGATAATACACCAAGCATAAGAATGTCCTATTATGTTATGAACCGAACTTCTAACCTCATACAAGAATCAATTCTTCCAACTTCATGCCATGAAATGCAGGCTTACTGGCTCTATATATTTGTATTTCTGTTCCTGATGTACCCATCCAGGCGGCCTGATATCTAGTATCTACAGTCTTAGTAATCCAAGTTTCCTCTTTTTCACATCAGCACTGTTACCTAGCATCATCTTTGGCTGTGAATGACTCTTTAAAATTTTCATCTCACATGCATTGTTTGTGTCTTCTGTATCTGGAAAAAAACTTCCAGCATTATTAACAGTTGTTCAAAATTAATTTAATAACCAATATTTTTTGGGCCTGTTTTTTTTTTTTTTTTAATAAACATCTTATTGCCTTTAATTCTGCCAGTTCTATAGTTCTGCTTCTGCTCCTAATCTTCCATTACAAATTCTGTTACCTTTTTATAATAATCTTTATGGTATTATTATTACACATTTTCTTCATTCTAGTGTATTTTCTATTTTTAATAACGAATTTTTTTCCCTCCAAGACTGTCAGGATTTTTGTACAATGTGGCCATGCACATGAAAAAATTTCTTCAACACTTCCAAATTATTAGTTATGTTTTCCTAGTTAAATATGATGTTCTAGCTCATTTAGCCCATTATTGTTTTGAACGTTCTAAAACCACGCACCAGAGTATTTAAACTCAGCCTTGCAAACGTATTCAGGCCATAATCAGTTAAATCTGAGACTAATCCACCCTTAAGTATTGAGATGGATTCCTACTCATCTGTCAAGATGAGGCCTTAAGATGGAATTTCCCTGTGACTGGCAGCTGCCCAAGTGGCTTCTGGAACAAGTGGCAGAGACCTGCCACCATTTGCACACACATTGAAGTTCCTTGCAAGAGTTATTGACGCAAGTAAAGCAAAATTCATCGGGACTTAACGAGTTGAAGGACAGAGAAAACATTGGCAACTCTTTTTAATATATAGTGAACATCTCCAATCATGTAAGAAGATATTACATATAATATAAACATATCAGGTTAGGACATTTTATTATCAGTTGACAGTGATGTTGTTTCAAGAAAGTAAAATCACCTACAGGCTGTGTGAAAAGCAATCATGGAGCAGAAAGACTGATACCTTGTATCAGATAAACCACAAAAAACCATCCCATGAATGCATACACCAACCAAACATGTTTAACTCTCCGCACAGAAAGCATTGCAAAGCCTCTTCCTTTGCACTATGTGCAATATACAAGGCAAAACAACCTTGCACTTTTTACCAAAGAATACACTGGTTCAGAACAAAGAATCAGAACACAGCAGTTCTTATAGATTCAATAGATATGAAAAAACACCCTTCAAGTGGAAAAGACAAAAAATATTTGGATTAGCATAACAATACAATTGTTCACATATCAATCTATAAATGTGCCTTTAAAAAAGTTAAATACTGTAGGACATTTCTCTGCAGTTTCTAAATAAAATTATAAATAAAATTGTCAGATATTTTGAATTGTAGATAACATTTTGGGTTTTCTAAGTGGAAAAATATCCATGCATTTATTATCTTGTTTAAGCTTATAATCAGCAGCATACTGTGACTTTGAATTAATTCGCATCCTTTTTTTTTTCCCTGCTCTGTGGGTGGTGTGGAATCCAAATTTGATAAGGGTCATAGACTCAAAAGAAGTTTGTACCTGTTCTTGCTACGCTCTGTGATGGTCTCCACAGTGGGATGTCTTCTTAAATGAATGGTGTAGCACAAGGGATAGGAAGCATGACAGATTTAAGTTCTGCTGTCATTATCAGGATAGCACTCTACAGCAGAATGATTAACAACACTTCTCTATCACAGTTGGTTTCTCTTAGCTGCGGTATAATCTTCCTAAAATGTTCTGCCTCCCAGCTCAAGGCAACCAGCTGACTAAAGGAGCCACAGAAGGACCTGCAGCATCACAAACCAGTTGTTCAAGCAGGATAGGAGAAATCACCAATCTGTAGCCCAAGCCCTGTCATGCACCTAGACCACACCACGCCCCCTCTCTGCATCTGCTTTTCCTGTCACTTTTCCCAGCTCTCTAGCAGTGCCCACAAGACAGGGGGAACCTTGACAAGAAGCATGTACTGCCCTTCCCCTGCAGGATTGTGGAGACCACATCAACCATCTTACAGCTTTATCTCAGACAAGAGATGGAAACAGGAGCCAGTCTGAGATCATAGAATCACAGTCACCATTAACGTTGGAAAAGACGTCCCAGATCAACAGTCTAACAATTTACCTAGCACCCCAGTCTTCACCTCTAAACCATATCCCCAGGTGCCACATCCACACATCTGTTTAACACTTACAGGGATCCTCTTCTCCAGGCTACACTGGAGGTGAATGTTTCATAAATGTTACTTCACCTTTCACCCTGTCACAGCCACCCGAGGCTGCCTACTGGGATAGAATTTACTGCAATTCTCATATTATAAAGCCACTGAAATTCCTGGGTTTTCACAAGCACTACCCATAACTACAAATGACGTTCTTGCCTTTAAGTTTCTACTTTTGTAAACCAGAAACCATCAGAAGTTTTAGCCACTGTGATTAGGACCATATTGCATGCAAGATTGGAGGTCTTTAAAGGAGCTGAGCTGCATTAAATAGCATAATTGCTAGAAGGTGCAGATTACCCTTTTAATTAGACTTGTGATAACAGTTTTGTGTTCTTTATCAAAGCCATGATAAAACAGTCCAACATAGCCTTTTGTTAGTTCTGCACCAACTTATAAATTAGTCTATTTCACAGGCACTGTATTGTGCAGCTTCCAGTTTGATTTTTCATTCATATTTTGATGTTGTTCACTGTGCCCTTGAGAACAGTAAAGCCAGGGAGACCTGGCATCTCCTAGCGAGACCCAGGTGCTTTAATAACTATTACTGCACTTAGCCAACACTTCAGAGCTTTCAGGTTTGATTTTAATTAGAGGAGCTGTGACATTTTTAGTATCTTTTAAGCAACCTCCTTACTTCGCAATCACGGTGCTCTGATTACAGAGGACTTGGCAAACAGGCACTGTGCAATGCTGTTGTAAGATAACTGCAGTAGGAAGAGACACAGTTTTGTCCTATGGGGCATTTACCAAACTCCTTCAAAGCTGTACTTACCTAGAGTTAAGCTTTGAACATTTTATTCTGGATTTCTTTGTGAGAACTGTGTACAAAGTTATGTGTGCACAATAGTGCAAAGCTTACCACATTGCTTCTGAGTCAACACTGAGCAAATGTCAAGAAATTCTCCTAAAAAAGGTAGAGTTACATTTTTTGTTAAAAGCTTGCAGGATGTATGAGTGAGGTAACAGAATGGATTTCATGCTGTTTGGTGCTATCAGGATAGACAAAGCACCTGCAGTGGTTTCTCTGCATCTCAGCTACCTGCACCCTCTGTAAATCAATAGCTGGTTTCTCAACTCCATATCACATCAGATTTGGGAGGAACTGAAGAATTTTTACATTTAGATTTTGAACCAAAAATTTAAATTTATTTCTAAACTACTTTCCACAACTAAAGGTAAACAGTCCATGTCAGCCAAATAAATCACTTCACTAAACTTGAGGTATACCTTTTTCATTTCTGGACATCCTTACTAAAAGCAGATGACAAATCAAAGACAGTCTTTTGTAGTGCCATGGTGGTTATGCCAGTGCTCTTATTTACACCGTTCTGTGGTGAAGACACTTGCCAAGATACATGTTGTAGAATTAGACAAGGAAGAGCTTCACACTAAAATCTCCTACCAGGATTTCAAATATTGGTTTTGTCTGCCTCAATAACATGTATAAATAATGTAGGAAAAACACAAGGGGTGCCCAAATCACCGGGACTGGAAAACAAGTTGTCTTAAAACTGTCCAAATGGTGACCCTTCTTAAAAAACATGTCATTGAGCTTAAAACCTTTCACTGAAGAAGTTTTATTGAAGGTATGGTTTTATAATCGTCTTAAACAGATTTAATTTATTTTAATGGGTTCAAACTCCATGTTACTGTCAGATATTTTCTCTTGTTACCTGTTACGTGGCACCTCTAACACACATGCATTCATGTATGGATCACTAAACTGAACAAAAGAGACAAATAGTTTAGACAGGTCTGTTCCCAGTTACACCACAGTGTGGGAGTGCAGAATCTAAGGCCTGCCTTCTGTCCCTTTCCTGATGCCCCTGTAAGCACTCTCAGTATTCAAAAGTCCCAGGTTTTCCCTTGAGAAATAGCTGTGTTTTGCAGAGAGAAGATGCCTGTTGGAAACCCAGAACCATTCAGTAGAAGGAAAGGAACACAACCTTGTTTGTTTTGAAATTTGATTTTGCATTTGTGAGGCAAGGAGAGATAAGAAGCAGAGCTGGAGACATGAACTGACCATTTTATTTGAACCTCACAAGTGAACAGCCAGAAGGCAGAAAAGAAAAATCAATACAAATGTTGGTCTGTTGAGTTCTCTCATAATCTGTGAATTCTTTTGCCATATCACTGTGATGTCTTCTGCCAACCAAATTCACTCACAGATTCTTGTAAAAAATATTGCTAATCAGACCTGTGACTCCAATTTCTGGAAGGGCCCAGAGGATACAAAATGCCTTTTACACAGGCTTCAGTGTGACATGTCAGAATGAGAGGCAGATTATAAGTAGCATGACAGGCCTTTCTCCTTGACACTCACTGAGCCTGTCAAATAAGGTCGAGTGCTAAATCTCTGAGAAAATTGAAGGTTAAGCAAGGGACTGCATACACCTGTCAAGGGAAAGAGCCTTCAGAGTAGTCCTGAACCAGTTAGGTTCCTGTTGTTTCCCTCACAGTGTCAGATGCCCTGCAGGAACAGGGATGTCCTTATCTCTGGGCATAGCCTGCCAGCTTCTTATTTGACATTCTCCCACTACCTTCAAAGGGAAGCCCTGAAGGGAAGCCCTTACCTCTCTCCACCTCCAAATTTACACCTAAAGCATATGGCACCACAAAATTTGCCTTAAACCACTTGCCAGACACCCACTCTGAATGACAGAAGAGGGGACATTCATCCAAAAGTGGACCAGTGCTTTTCCATTTGTTTCTGTTTGCAGATCACCCTTCCCTAGCAAACATCTTGGGGAACGAAAGGCCACTTTCACCATGCACTGAAATTTGAAAACAGCACATTGCTTTCCTTTGCAAAAAACCTGTAAAAACTAAAATATATATTTTTACACTAACCCCACATTTAAAGCCATTCTTTTGGGGTGGGATGATCACTTTTCAAACACCTGTAGAGAGATGTACAGCCTTCTCACTGTCCAAGCCATACTTCTCGAGCAAGAGCTTAACCTAAAGTCCCCCTTGCAGCTCTCAGCTTGATCTGTGGTCCTCAATTCCTCCTCTGGAATCCGTCCTCTTTCTTAAGGCAAGGAAGAAAGGCAAATGAACAGCAAAAGCACACATCAAGACTGAGAGACTGTTTCAGGACCACATACAGGTAATTGCCTTTTTTATTGAAAGTTAGGTTGAAAACCGACTCTCTGTAATAGAAAGGACAGATTTGAAAAGGCTGGAAGACCAGATGGCACAGGGATAGGAGGCGGTGGTGATGTACTCCCTAATTTACAAAGCACCATCAAACTTTCAGGAGTTAACTAAAATGCTTTTGTTAAGCAGCTTCAGACTGACAGGGCCCTATGTGAAGTTGAGGAACTGCTCTCTCAGATTTCCAGAAGGCTTTGTGTCATGTCCATGGCTTTGTGGAGATTCAAGCATGCCTCAAAAATATCTTTCTCTGTTTGTTCTTTATAACTTTCCATTCATCTCTCATATCGGAGCTGTCCAGAAGCAAAAACACTGCAAAGAACAGTTGTAGTGTTAGCAATGAGGTATGGATGGAGACTGTCTCAGAAGACTTGGTCTCCTAAAACTTGCAGCCTCACTTCTGGATGACAGGTCAGCTAAATTTAAGCCAATATTTGAATTCCCAGCTTGAGCTAAATCCCCAAATTATAGGAAAATATCTCAAAGTGGACAGGGACAGAAATGTCTTACTTGTCATTCAACCAGAGATTGCCTGCAGAAATTGGAGGTGCTGCCCTAACTTCACTGAGGGCAGCTTACTAGATCCTTCCCTTATAAACAAACCTAATCATCCCTGCAAATCACAGTGCATGGAAAACTGTGATTACAACACCAGAAGGTAGGAAGCAAGAATTTTCTAGCCAGATATGCAGATGTATCAAGCACAGAGACGTGTTGAAGCTGATGCTCTGCTTCTCTGCATCACTGTTTTCCACTTTTGCTTTTGCAAGCCGGGTTTATAGTTTAAATTGGTAGGTTCTGCCTATAGCACCTTAGTCACTCATTAAACAGAAGAAAGAAATGCTTTCAGTACCATCCAGAGATTCATCAGAATCATCCAGTGCAAGTCACTATCCAGAGATTCATCAGAAACCTCAGAATATGAGAGAACAGCTGAGGGATTTTCAAGAAAGATATACTGGGATGCCTCTATCCCCAAAACAACTTGGCAGCTGCTGGAATAAACTTTCAATCAGGCATGCAAGTCCTGATTAAAAAACACCTAGAAACCCCATTGTGCTTTCTGTACTTTCCAAGGGGCAGTTTATCAGCTGTGTTTCTCACATTTCTGGACTATTTCTGTCTCTGGCTGAAGAATCCTCCCTCTAATTTACAGTCAGCCTGTTAAACAAGGAGACACAATTTACATCCCCACAAATGAACACAACAGAAATAATCCAGCAGCTGTAAAATTAATAGTGAGATCCTACAGAACTATATGGTGCAGCCTTAAAGGTAAACTCAGTCCTGTTATGACCCTAAATTTCTAAGGGGCCTCTGGGAGGTCTGGCTTGGGACCAAGAGCATAAAAGCACTGCACATACTCCACAGCACTTGGTATAGGCTGAGAGTCTTGTAAAGACCATGTCAACAGTTTCAGGAAATGATGGGAAAATTGAATGTGGTGGTCCGGAGCTGAAAGGCTGCATTATTCCTCCCTCCATCCTAACCAAGGAAAAGAAATTCCTCCGTGTAGCCTTCCTCTCAAATGAATAATGTGAGTCTGTGCTTCCCAACAGCAGCAGATGTAGAGATAGGATTCAAGGCTGTACTTAAAGGGAAAGGAGAGAACCTCAGAAAACCACAGACAATGGAAATTATGAAACAGCAAATGTTTCCCCAAAATTCCCTGCTTCTCCTCCCACAGCAGCCAGTCTGTCTTCCCCAAACTCTCACATGGTCAAAGGAAGGCCACAGCCTTTCTCCTGCATCAGCAAGAGGATTGTCCTGGCCTGGAGCCCCAGAGAAGGCACTTTGCCCTGGAGTCTGGTAAGGAAGGTTAAGTTGGCTCTATTCATGACTGTCTCAAAAGTGGCCACTGAGGAAGAGAACCCTTGAGACCCTCAGGAAGGCCATATGAATTGCCAGTCGCTATGAATGCGGCATGCAAACTGTCCTTTCCTTTACCAGCTTAACCATGAGCAATAAGCATCTGTGGGGAATGAAGACACCAAGCAGGCAAGGCTGCACAACTCTGACAAGTAAAGCATGGTTCAAACTTTATCACCCTGTCCCATGCGTGAACTCAGACCCAGCCTTGGATGAGCCCTTCTGCTTTCAGGTGTGGGCTGACTAATTCTCTCTGACAGTCTTAAATCCCAGGCTGATGAAACTGAAAACACTGCCAGAAGAGATGTGGAACTTCATGGTGATGCCAGGACAAAGTCACATCTTGCTCTAAGGAAGCACCAGCATTTCAAACGCTGAGCCTGGCTCTGATGACTTTCATCAGAAAAGAATGATGCATCCATTAGTGGAGCCATGAAGGTGCCAGACTGCATTCTCAAGCAGGCATAACTCCATTGGTCTCATTAATTCCTGGTGAGTTATCTGATCATTCAGGACTCAGATAACAAACTGCCACAAGTAGAGACATAACATGGCTATTGCCTGATTTGAAGCAGTAATGAGAGCTCTTTGGCTGCAGCAAAAATGGAACAGACCTTTTACTCTTGTTTGGTGACCTTCACAGTCCTTGAATTAGCTTGCCATAAAAAGGAATCAACAACTGTACAACACTCCCCTTTGCATCAGATTTGTAAGCTAGGAAAAAGAAAGTTACATGAAAAGAATGGTGCAGCTGTACTTATTAGAGGCAGCGGTGCTGATCAAATTACTCTCTTGTAATTGTCTGCATTTCGAGGCTGACACAAGTAGTATGATCCAGAAGGATCCAAAGGACTGTCTAGAGCTGTCTACTTTTAAAGAGAAGATGAACTGAAAGATTTGAAGTGGCTGTGTTGGAAAAAACTCAAAACTCCTCCAGCCACTTAGTCAAATTTTATACCATCCTGACTTAGTTTTTTTCAATCAAGGAAACAATATTTTATTCCCCAAAGCAGCAGAGCAGCAAATAAGCTCCTCTGCTTTTCGGTGTTTTCCCTTGTTGGGTTTTAACCAAGAAGAGATTCCATGTAGCCTTACTCTACTGGCTAAAGGAAGTCCAAGACAAGACTGAGGATGGCAACCAATTCTAGAGACCAGTGGCAATGGGAACATGGGTCATACAGACTCTGGGATGGCCTTCAAGTTCTTCTGTCTGCTCCTCGTGGAGATGTCCATGTTTTCAGGAGGAGAAGAAATGCCACTTATACAAGGGTTAGACTATATCCCTGGGCCTTCAGCACAGAAGTGTACCCTACTCAACCACTGCATCATTTTGGGCAAACTGCCCAATTTCTCCATCTGTAAATCACGCACAATAATGCTAAGTAAAAATTAATAATAATCACATTATTAATTTAATTAATAGTTACTATTTAATACAGTCTGTATTGTATTATACATTATATAATCTATATAATTTACATACAAAGAATATAAATAATTAAACTAATTAATAATCACTTAAAAATTAGATTTTGGAGATCTCTTAGGAAAAAGCCCTTCCTCTGTGCCTCTGGGTCTTACTGGCTGATGTGAATAAGGTTCAGCCGCATTTACAATCACAAAGAGGCACAAAAAAGTCAGAAACAGAGCTAAATGGTATTTCAGAGGTGAATGCAGAGTTGCACTGGTACTGGAAAAGAACTTGAAAATGGTGATTTGTTGAGGTACATATTTTGTGTCTTTCCAAGCACGTGAGCCAAATGCTTGGAGTTTCAATGAGTCACACCAGGAAGGTTTGAAACCCCTTTTGGATACCCTTCCTAGTTAAATCACAGCACTAATAACTGAATGTCATATGTTTGGTTTTATTTTGAACCCAGTCCTGAGTATTTGGACCTTGCAGTACCATGTCAGCAACGTGCACAAGTTTTGTCAGCCAATAAGACAAAAGTTGTTTAAGTGAGGATTTCAGCTGAATCACTGTACAGGTCACTCTAGTCAGTGAGTAGCAGTAAAATAGGCTGCATTTCAAAAGACATTTCAGTAACTTCAGAAGCATCACCCAGTGGGATTTCGTTAGCAAGTATCCAAAGTGACATCTACTGGTGTAGATTTGGACTAGCGCAAAACACAGAAATCAAGTTAGAGCAAGGCAGAGCTGCACAAAGAAGCAGACTAATGAGCCCCAAATGTACTAGTGGGGTAGTCAGCACCTGCTGGGTTCTGCTGAATAATTGAACCTCTAACTATTATGGAAGCAGATGAAAACGATGGCAGATTTCTTCTGAGCTCCAATGGTTCGCTAAAGGTGCCTTCCCACTATGAATTTTAAAAAATGGCCTGCAGCTACAGCACAGGAAGGAATGCATGCAGTTTTTCCTATAAGGGAAGTTCTGTTAGTTTAATGCCAAGAGATAAGGCCTGGCATAGACATTTTTGTTCAGGCCAGGTAAGGGATTCTATAGATCTACATAGCTGGATTCACTAAGACCAAGACATGGTGCATATCCTGGGACTTCTAAGGAAATATAAAGATGAAACTTCTCAGTGTAGGTAGGAACAGATTTTCAAAAGTCACTCAGAAGATGGCTATGTTCAATAATGGAGGTCCTTGGAGGTCCTTGGCAGGAACATCAATCCCTGTTCCATGCTGAAAAGCATATCTGCGAAGGCACCACTTCTCTCTCGATTTGCAAAGGAGACTGGTAACCTTGGGCACATCCAGATAACTTTATTAAATTTTGGATTTGTGATTGTATTTCCTCTTACTGGAGTAGGCCAGTTTGCTCACCCTTTCAGAAAACAAACAGTCACTGCCTTACAGACAAGGGGGCGCTTTTGGGGATGCAAACCAGAAAATTAAATTTTGTCTGGAATTTCCAAAGGTTGAAAGTGCTAGAGAAGTGGGTGATTTAGTAAAATTGCAAAGGGTGGCAGTTTGGAAACAAGTTTGATGCTGAAAGTCTGTACTCAAAGCTGTGGAAAATAACAGAAACTCCAGAATCGGACTCAGAAGCAACATAGGCCAGTCAGGACATCCTTGCATACAACTGGTTGGGAGTAAAAGTTCTGGCAGAAGGTCAGAAGTCTAGTCCAGGTCAAACCACTGTATCCCCTTGGAAGCCTCTGAATACCAATATGAAATTATCTGCAGGGTTATAATGCTCTGGAATCACAATGCAAATGTGTTTCTTTCTTCCAAGTCTGCCTGGACTTCCTACCGCCTGTCCTCAATAACCAAAGTATCAAATGTGGGCAGAACCCAAAGGATGTTGCCCTTGCAATGTTCTTCTTCCAGAACGGCCTGTGATTTAAATGCTGCAGAGAGTGCAATTGTTATCAGTTTTCACCATTGGTGCTGTTACAACTGTTCCCACTCATCCCACTCATCCATTTCACTTCATGGAAAGCACAATGTAATCCCTGTCTTGCAAAGAATCACACTGGGAGTGTCATAGCCAAGTCTTTTGCTTTTTCGTAGCCAGAGGACCTGTCACCTAGCTGTAAACACTACCAGAAAGAGAATCTGCACTGAACTAAATTAAGCAGGATATTTTTATTTTGTTTTTTGTCCTGAATTATAAAAATCCACTATAGAAGAAGAAGAGCCCTGCTAACTATACCTCTCCATCTGCACAATATATATGGATCTCTGAAAATCTGTCTTAAGGCCCAAGTACTGAACAGCAGACTCATCTCCATTAGATCACAAGGGCTGGATGAAAATTTACATCACTGGTTTAATATCAATGATTTAAAAGGGATGAGATCAGACAGAATCTTCATGTTCATCATAATATTTTTATCTTTTGAATTACAGTACATGACTCGTTGCTGAGGAAAATATTTTCTTTCAGATCTTTCATATCTTGGCATGCAAATAATACAATTTCTACACTTTTTGAGTTGCCAATAGTCTCCAGTGATAAAAGTACTATGTATTTCTTCCACACAAGGCAAAACTGCACTATTAAAATTACATTTTCAGGCAGTGAAATTTCAGTCCTTTGTACAGGGATTTTTAAAGCTCTTGACAATATCTGCATCTGAAGTTATACAAGAATGAAACACCGCATAACGTTGAAGAGTTTAGCTAACAGTGCAAAGCTATTTTATATCAACGAAGTTTTATCAAATTGAAGTTTGCACTCCTGAGCTGGGAGTTTAGTTTCAAATCTCTGATATTGCTGAAGAACAGACCCAGTTCACATCCTGCTATTTTTTCTGCCCTGAAACAAGATTTTAGTAGCTATGCACCAGTTACATAAGGAAATATGCTAATGAAATATTAAAATTAAATAATTATATGATGTTGCATCTTGATTATCTGACATAAAAATCGAGGACTGCAGCTATAAATCCTGATTGCCTTTTTGTCTGAGTGATTTAGTGCTAAAAGTAAGTTCAACAGTCAGATCAAAAAAAAAAAAGAAATTAGAAAAAAAAGAAGAAAAAGGGATTCATTATGAGAACACTTTCCCACTGGAAAAACTAAAGACATTAACTTACGACTGTTCCTGTTGCCAGCAACCCAAATGTTCCTACATTCCTAAAAAGAGTAAATTCCAACATCATCTGCCTTGAGCCATGGAAGACCAGAAAATTACATGTCTTAAATATCCACAAGGAACTGNTTAGAAAAAAAAGAAGAAAAAGGGATTCATTATGAGAACACTTTCCCACTGGAAAAACTAAAGACATTAACTTACGACTGTTCCTGTTGCCAGCAACCCAAATGTTCCTACATTCCTAAAAAGAGTAAATTCCAACATCATCTGCCTTGAGCCATGGAAGACCAGAAAATTACATGTCTTAAATATCCACAAGGAACTGAATATTTTCATGGTTTTCCTGGGACGTAGAGCACTGTGTCCAACTCAGGGTCCCTCTCAGGACATGGACCTGCTTAAGCAAGTCCAGAGGAGAGTCACAAAGAGGAGAAACAAGGGCTAAGGAACATCTCCTGTGAAGACAGGCTGGGATGGTTGGGGTTCCTCAGCCTGGAGAAGAGACGGCTTCAGGGACACTTAAAGCGTCTTTCCAGTACTGAAAGGGGGCTTCAAGAAGTCTGGAAAGGGACATATACCAGGCCTTGGAATGATAGGACAAGGGGGAATGGCTTTAAATGGAAAGAGAGCAGGTTTATATTACAGAACAGGCAGAAATTCTGTGCTGTGTGGGTGGTGAGGAACCTGCACAGGCTGCCCAGAGAAACTGTGGATGCTCCATCCCTGGCTGTATTCAATGTCAAGTTAGATGGGCTTTGAGCAACCTAGTCTAGAGGGAGGTGTCCCTGCCCATGCAAGTGGGGACTTGGAACTTGGTGGTCTCTAGGGTGCCTTCCAATCCAAACCCTTCTATGATTCTTTGGCCAATTCCAAATACTGCAGAGAATCTTAGTGCCTGATCACTGAGAGCATTAAATGGTCCAATAAGAAATATGGGAAGAATTAGTGGCACACACCCAGAGACAGAAGGGACTCAAACAGAGCATGGACTGCACATTCTCATGCTGTGTGATATGCTGCCTGCAGGAACAAACCTCAAACCCAGATTTTGCCATCCCTTTATTCCCTGCAAAGACATAAGCAGTCCTGAGCATTTCTTGCCATGCCATTGAGGCTCACTGATGCAACAAGCTATTAATACTCTTCTGCCACCACTGCTTTAATCACATAATGACCCTTCTACATTCATACCTTGCAAATAGAAAATACAAAACAAAACTCTGTTCCTCACCCTGATAAATATCGGAAGAAACCATGCTTGAGATAAACTCAGCTATGTTAGTGAAAGCTTAATAATAATAATAGCAACAGAGAATTAAACCCTCAGATGAGGAAATTCATTATATTGCCATCAAAATTTTGATATTGCATAGTAAATGAGCTTGAAAACATACGTTGTAAGACACATCAGAGATGAAATACTGAGCATCTGTTTATTAAGAAAACAATTAACTTTGTCTCATGCAATGGGAGAGTTGAGGTTCCTAGAAGTGTAAACAAATGATCGTGCACTGTGTCACGATCTTTACACAGCACCCAACAAGGAAAATTACAATGTAGAGACAACCTTAATTCTTCCAGATTAGAATTTTCTGTTTGACGCTTTTCCATACTTTTCATGCAGATTTCATGCTCCATTTGAAGGGTAGAAATCCTTATTAATATAACTAAACTTCTGCTTTATTGGGCATAAACCATGTGTTATGTAGGACATGAATCCTTAACAGTGTGAGCACAGGAATCCTTATTAATGTAACTGATTTTCTGCTTTATAGCACATAATCCATGTGCTATAAACCATGTGCTATATAGCATATGATCAGCACATAAGGCTGGTTAAAGATAAGCTGGGCCAGAGGCACTTCCCCCTTTCACTCAGAGAATTGAGTATATAAAATCTACTGAAGCAGTTCATGCTCCATCTCAAGTACAGACTAAATTCAAACCTAAATTCTGTCTTGAAGTCAAGCCATTTGGACCATGCTTTCACCTTTTTTGGTTTAAACTCACTATTGTGAGGATACCCCTGAGTTTCTGCTACTTTTCAGCAGGGGTTCAACCATGCTGACTGCCTAAAACAGGTGTGAGATTTTCAGGAAGCCAAACTATGGACATTGTCTTACTCAGACAGGTAGAATGTTAATTACCAAGCATGGACTAGGGGTTCCTCAGGACTGGGCTCTACCACAGTGGTAGAAATAAATTAATTATGTACGTAACTAATTATGGATGATTACACAAAGAAAGTAATTTGCTTTCACTGCTGAGGTGTGCACATACACAAACAATTTGTTTATAGAAGACGGTATTCCAGTCAAGAGCACTAGAAAGAAGATAGTTGCTGCAGCATGGCAAGCTGACAGTACTTGCTATTAGCAAGGTAACAGGGAAATAAGCTATCCACTGCCTCACCTGCCAGGCAGAGGGACATTGGAGGCCTCTCAGTAGTCTTGCATGTGTTGGTCAAGTGTGGCAACTCTCCCCAGTGACAGCTGTGCTTGGGCCCAGAAGATCTGTGAGGCATTAGCGTCAAGATCAAAACCAGATCAGATCAGAATGCAAGCTGTGTGCACACCTCCGGAGGTAGGAGGCAGATGGAGTATACCTCAGCTATGCTCTTTATATTCATTCAATCCATTTTCACTACCAGATTCTGGACTTCAGTACTGGGTAGAAGCTCAGACAGCTGGTGGTCCAGTTATTTCAAAATGTCATATTCAAATGTTATTCCTAAAAATTCATTTCCAAATGAAAATGCAGCGTATTTTTATTGGAAAAAACCCCACCTCATTTCTGTGTAATTCATACTACCCTCTCCCTAAGTAATTTCTGTACCCAGCTGCCATGCCAGGCTGAGGGCATATGTGTCTCAGTTTAACAGACTGGATTTAAAAGTTAACACAGGCTGGAACGGATCTGTGTTATCTGTCATTCCTTTAAAGCCCTGCCATAGCTCCCACATTTCCTGAAGCCCTAAACAAGACAGCAAATTCATCACACTTGTTGGAAAGCCAAGGCAAAAAGTCAAAAACAGCAAACATGAGGAGTCCATCCTTTCTGTCAGCCTCACCTAGAGCCGTATGAACTCTCAGGTGAAGCTGTGATTCCCCGGCTTGCTTCCCTAATATCTTGCAGCTGCACTAAGGAGTAAGTGTGACTGTGGGTTCATAACCTAGGACACACACTTTCAAACTTTTATTCTGCATAAATAATCTGTTCCTACTCAGTCACTTGAACTAATTGCTCATTTTTCACTCTCTTATGTGAGAAATGAGCAAATATCACCATGGAGCTTTCTAAAACTTAAAATGTCTTCGATTTTATTCATACCTGCTAACAACAACTTGTACCAGACAGAACATCTGTTTCAGTTTTCTTCTTTTCTGCATTTTCACTTTTACTGAAGTTAGAGAAGAAATGAAGGTAACTTCTAAACAATCAATTAATGAATTAAATAATCCAGCTCTTTTTTAATTCTTTCAACATTTCATTTCATTTCATATTTCCAGGCACCAATCAACACTACTAGAAGACAGTCTTGTATATCATGAAATCTATCTCTTTGTCAGGACAAGGTAATCTCTCTTTTATGAAACTCTCACACTTACAGAAAAAAAAAAAATAGAAAATAAAAGAAAAATATAGCTCCTTTCTATGGCTTTATCCATCTTTTCTGATTCTGCAGAAAACACCTTCATCTTTCAAATGCATGCTACCTGGGATTATTCCCAGGAGAAAGAAAACCACCAGAAACTGAACACACAATCCAGATGCCCTGCCCAAAGCAGGACTTCCTGATGCTAATCTCAAAGGTACTCCGCCACACCATTAAAAAGCTGCAGTCCAGAGGCTTGAGTGAGGTCCAATAACGTTCCTCCAAGTATTCTTGTTCTCCTTTTCTGCAGACCCAACTCCTTGCCACATTGCTCAAGGACTCAGTGCATTTCTAAGAGATTTTGCCGCTCAGTGCTCAGCCAGCTCAGCAAAGTCTAGATAGCTTCCAGTATCACACAGAAATCCCGTTTGGCTGTAGCTCAGGCTGTATGCACCCTACTCACTAATGAGATCACCTTGGAATATAGCAGAAGACATCTCAGACTTTTCAAATGCTTTTACAGCAGTTTGCCCAACAGCAAGAAAAAGGCAACCCCTATCTACATCTGGGAACAATTCAGTGGTCCAGAAGAGACAGCCACCGGTGAAAACAGGGCATTAGCTCATTTGCCTGCAACTCAGAAATTTACTACTCTTTTTTTTTTCCCCTCATGACCTATGTCATTTCTTAGAAACGGTTCTACCTATAAACATACATTCAATATATTATGCACACATTGATATGCTTATATTAATATATTAGATTCTCTAGATAAATATTCATTGAGTACCTTATCGCTGGGGTTGTTCAGCCTGGAGAAGAGAAGGCTCCAGGGAGACTTCACTGTAAATTTCCTTATCTTAGTGGGGCTTATAAAAGGGAGGGAGAAGAACTTTTTATATGGGCATGTAGTGACAGAACAAGGGCAATGTTTTTAAACTGAACTGAAAGAGGATGGGTTTACACTAGATATTAAGAAGAAACTCTTCTCAGATGAGGTGAAGCCCTGTAAGTACCCAGAGAAGCTGTGAATGATCCATCCCTGGAAGTGTTCAAGGCCAGGCTGGATGGGGCTCTGAGCAGCCTGGTCAAGTAGAAAGTGTCCTTTCCCATGGCAGAGGGGTTGGAACTAGATGATCTTTAAGGTCACTTCCAACCCAAACCATTTGACAATTCTATGATTCTATGATTATAAAACAACAATTTTTGACCAGAGGTTGTGGTTCTCTGTCAGCCAGTACCCTCTTTAAATGACCAATGACCTTTCTCTGGCAGTGTCACAGGTAGACAATTCCCTCTAAGTCCTTTCTTTCTTTAGAAGCATAATCACAAATTTCTTTATTTGCAGAACTATTCTCACTAACTCTTTGCAAGATGCACTGTGCCACCAGAGAAATTCACCCTTATTCGTGCATCCATCCTGAATCATAAGGATTGGGTCAGAAGTTTGGCCCAATGCAGATACAGCTTTTTCTACGTCTGTTCCAAGACATGTTCTTAGAGCACAGAGATAGGAACTGCACAGGGAACACCTCTTATACTGAGCAAGACTTTATCAGTTTATCTACGGGTTTTTCCTTTGGCATGTGATGTAAGTCACCAGACAGGCCTGCATCATTAGACACCCCTTGTCCAAACATTGCCCATGTTTCTTTCCAAGATACCTGAACACCAGGACATCTTATCATAAACCTGAGTTATTCTGAAGAGACAGTTTTGACCTGGCCTTGAGACTGAGACATCAAAACTGCCTTCTCCCTCCTCACATCAGTCCCTAATAGTTAATGTATGAAGACTCTCTTTCAGATGAATCCCATGTGAGTGGTGGAAGCCTAAATATGAAAAGTAGACTATATTTGTCCCATATCACTGATCAACACAATAAATACAATGAAATTGATTTGGAATCAATACAGAACATAGTTTCACCATATCTCTCAGAAACTCACTGAATTATGACTCTTCTCACAAACCACAAATGCAAGCATGGAAAGCATCCTCAAAGGGACAAAGAAGCCTCTAACACTTATAATATGAGTGTTTAATAGACAAGGAGAAAAATAGATGGATTTCTCCCCTCACCTTCATTCTCTATTTCAAATTTGCAGGGCTTTGCTTTTTGGGAGGTGTGTTTAAACAGGGACGGGGCTTGAGGAAGAATGCACAAAATCAGAAAGGTCAGTGTGGCAGAGTAGTTATCTGGTTCTATCCAGGTGCCTAAGGAACTAGTCACAAATCAGCTGAAAACAGGTGTTCTTCACTGGGCATTACAAGTTGACCAGTGTGTGTCAAAAGCCAGATACCAACCTTGTCTCGAATCCCTTGTCTCATAACTTCTCTTTCAGCCTCCATCTTGGCATATTTGGCTTTCCTCTCTTCCTCTTGTTGCCGAAGGGCTTCCTGTCGTTCCTCTTCTTTCTTAGCGGCATCTGGGTCTTTCTCCTCATCCCCACCCAGCATCTTTCCCATGTCTTTGGTAGCCCCTACAGAAAGCACAAGACAAAATCAGCCCGGTGGGGGTGTGGTGAAAACCCCCAGGAAGACAGCTCTCTCCTTCCCCATGCTCAGGGCCATCTGTCATTCCCTCTGCATCTGGAAAGGCTTCTCCTTTCACTGAGGAGGCAGCACACTCTTCCCCAAGGCAGGAGGTGGACAAAGCATTCAACCTGATCAGATAAGTTATCTGACGCTGGTGGGAGAAGTACAGCAGAATATGGAAGAGACTACATCTGTAGGTTTGCGTGATGGCAGCACAGTTTGTTTGCAGTCCTGAACAGGACAAGCTGCCATCCACACCACTTTTTCACTTTATCAGCTCAGCCAAGTGGCTGAAGATTGATTTTGAAAGGTCATTAATGTAATAGGCAGGCAATACATCCAGAACAAAATGACAACAGGGCTGGGGAAGGAATTTGAAATCTTGATTGCAGGGATGAGTAATCACAGTCTTAATCGTTGTCAGAAATTACGCATCCCATGACAGGTAGGACCATACGGCCTTAGTGAACAGTTGGAGCTGGTGAATTCTAGGCTCCTACTGTGGTTCAGAAAGAAGCAGCATCTCTGCTTGTCTCTTAGCTGTTCTTGGATACCAACACCTGTAATGCTTAGCACCTCGGTGGGATCCTGACTTTGTTGTGTTCTCTTTCTACTGCTGAATACACATTGTTCCCAAATTTTCAGTCCCTATGTGTTCCTGAGCTAGTTTTTTGTTGTTGTGCAAAGCCCTTACACAACCATGCAAATGAGGAGGAGGTTTCTTGCATGCCCCTTTATCCCCAAAGAGCTGCATAAACCCATTTACCCTGTATTTCAGAGACATTTTCATTAGCAAATGACTGTCAACCATCCAGCAAGGGAGAAAAACAGTTGCTAAAGAAAGGGGAAGAACATGTACTGTGATACAGCATCATCAGGGCACTGGAGGGCTGCAGCAGGATCAAGCCTGGTTACACAGATAGAGTGAAAATACATACGCTTTGGAAGCAGTGTTGGACCTTGCCTGTAGCAGGAAAACACTCTGAATCTTTTACTAAAGGAGGTTCCTTCACCCTGCAAAAACACTGTAGGTCCTTAGATGCTGAGTCAGGACACCTCCACATTGGCTCATTGCTGGCTGAGATTTAACTGAATCAATCTGGGACAGCCTTGTTCTAACACACAGTCACAAGTATACATATTCAACATCTCATTTTGCATAAAGCAAAGATTTCTGGCCTTTACAAAGGCTTGGGCTGGAAGGAGACACTATCAAAGACCTACCAAATAATTGTTTGTTAGCCTTATCAAAGGCTAAGTGAAGGAAGGAGGTTCTCACAACTCCTTATGAATTACCCTTATAAATTACTCTTCATTGTGTCAAGACTTCTGGAGGACTGTGTTTGCTCTTGCTTTCCACACTAGTTCTTGGGATAGCGATTATGAAACCTTGATCCTTAAGGACAGAAACATCTGCAACCTGTCAGAATGATTCCTCCTGAATTGCCCCAGTGATGGCACTTATCAGACTAACTATTGCTTCCAAAAACCACCAAGGAATTTGTAAAGAGGTAAGAAGATAACTTTTCTCTCCACATTTCTTTTCCAGCTTACATATTTTCCCAGAACTCTGAACTGAAAGCAACCCTGAATAAAACCACCCTCCAACCCCCACAAATGTGACAGAGAAATGCCCCCTTTATATCTCCCACAGAGAAACATGGGGAAACTAGTAATTTTAAGATTTACAAGATCTGATTGTAATACACAGGAGTTTTTTTATGCCAGATGGGAAATAACAACAGTAAATACGACTGTCTCTATTCGGCTGCCTAACCACAAACCTCTTGACACTTGCATTGTCAGGAAATCTGTGGCTTAAAACAAAAAGACACCTAGGGACCCCAAACAAATCCCACCTGGAATATTCATGGTCCCTGTTTACTGTCAGCCTTCCTCTACTACCATTTTGAGTCCTTCATTCCAGGATCAGAGTAGCACAGAAACTCTTGCATATTGACGGAAAATTTACCCACACTGTCTGGTGATTTCTTTCCTGTAGTGCAAGGAAGGCTAACCAAAACTGCAAGTAAGATAAAATTTCATAGCAACTGAGAAGGTAATACACTCCAGTTGGGTCACACATTTGTACTGCAGGAACTTCTCTAAGCAGCCTTATTGTGCCTACATCATTGATCACAAATCTCACTAACACCTCTAATTTCTGGGTCCCCCTCAACAGATTTCTCCACTGATGATCAAACTAATTTGGGTTCAATAACCTATCAAGTTTGTCTCTTTTTAGCTCCTCTCCAGTAAGAGCTACCCAGACAGTATAATACTCTAGTTACTTAGGAAACAGAATTCAGCACCAGAGAGAGATTATTTTTTTTCCTGTAAGCACTACTTCTAGGCTATCATTAAGCTATAATGTCAGCTCAGCTCATCACGTAAGAAAAGAAATTGCATAACTTTCTTTTATTTCGTAGACAAGACCAAGATTTTAAATACTTAAGGCATTTCGTTCTGCAGCCATTCAGCATACAGGACACTTAGAAGAACAAGAATGTAGTTTCAGTTTCAGGATCTTCCTAGATTCTCTTAATTCACCCCTGATTTCAAAGTCACCTTCTAAATGTGCCAAATGTTGCACTGTGGTATCATTGTTAACTAATTGGAAGGAAACATATTATGAGAACCAAAATTTTACACTAAGGACTCCTGTGTTACTTTTAGAAAAGCTTTTTTTCCATCTCCTTTGTTCTTCATCCTCAACTGTAGACTTTGCTGTTAACATTCCCTGGATAACAGTTTCTGGTTTTAGCAGTTCAGCAGCGGAGATTCCAGAGAATTCATCTACTTTTAACTGAGGTGCCAAAAGCAGAAGGAAAGTGCAGTTGTTCTGTCCTTAAGCCCACTTTTGAAGCTTCCAAGAAAACAGAGGAAGGACACACTTACTGAATCTGTCCATATGATAAGCGTGGGGGTTTTTGCCTTTATTTTGTCTTTTTGTCTTTCGCACTCCTACCATGACATATACCTTGACACAAAGAGAAGTCAGAGACTGACACGTTATTCACTATTCAGTAAGAAGTTTCAATCAACATTATTTCTAACATCTTTAGACAAGGCTACAGAAAGAAAACAGAAATGGCTAAAGCTCCAGGACAACATGTGCCAACTATGACCTTTCTGGCTACGAACAGCCCTGCCTTCAAAGGATAAAAAACTTCCATATGGAAAACCATCCCAGAAGTGGTGTGGTTCGAAAAGAAGTGTCATGGCAGTTATTTCAAAGTAATAGTAATTCTCTTAATCCATATGAGCTAAACAGCTAAACAATCAGACATTAAGCCAAATACTATGGGTGCACTCTGATATGATGTGCTGGTTTTGGCCAAGGTAGAGTTAATTTTCTTCACAGAGACTTCTTGTGGGTTGCATTTTGGATTTGTGCTGAATACAGTGATGATAGATATGTTTTTGTTACTGCTGAGCAGGGCTTACACAGAGACAAGGCCTTTTCTGCTTTTTGTACTGCCAAGCTGGTGAGGAAACTGGGGGTGAATGAAAAATTGGGAGGGGACATGGCCAGGCAGGTGACCCAAATTGACCAAAGGGATATTCCAGAAGAATATTTAAAGCTGGGCACAAGGAGGAGGAAGGAGGGAACATTTGAGTGATATCCTTTGTCTATCCTTTGTCTTCCCAAGTCACTG
>VXBT01006633.1:0-14585 GCA_013400235.1 Oriolus oriolus
TCTGCAGGGCTGTTGCTCTCATGCTCTCGCTTCTCTCTGACGCTGCTGTTCTGCAGCAGTTCTTTTCCCTCTTCTTAAGTCAGTTATCCCAGAGGTGCTGCCACCATCACGATGGGCTTGGCCTTGGCCAGTGGCGAGTTGTGTCATCCTGTCCTGTTTCCTCTCACTGCCCTCCCCGCTACCAAAACCTTGCCATGGAAACCTGATACACAATATCGTTGCACTTAAGACTCCAAGGTAAGGAGTTGGCACAGAAGATGATGATCTATATGTCAGCAGTTATGAAAGGCTTGTATGTTTTTGTACTGTCAGGATGATTTTTCAGTCCCCTATGACACTGTGTAATCACATCTATACAAAGTTTTACACACAGTAGTTCTGGCCAAGTACAATATTTACATCCAGATTTGCACCACGGTAGTTGTGTTTTCCTTTGGAAAGTTTTATATGCCTGTCTGGTGTTTACTAGAACTTCTTGATTGTGTTCCTTTTTGAGCAAAATATGGGTAAATGTGTACAATTCAGGTTTGCATGAATCTTTTTAAAGTAATTAATTTGGGATTTCTGACTTAGACAGAAGAAACACATTTGTGAAGACGTATGTAACTTCATGAATTATTGAAAAAAACGCACAAATTTGTTCCTGAAATGCTTGTAAGCATTGATCTTGTAAGATGAACTTCTTCCTTGCCCATCACCCTGATGTGGGTGAAGTTTGGAGAAGCATAGTCTCAGCTGTGGATTGGGATGCAGTTGATAGAGGTATGCCCACTTCATACCAGCTGACAGTCAGGGCCAATGTTCTACCGGCAGCATTCTAGGCTTGCCAAAATTAAGAAATGAGATGCTCGTGTTCAGTCCATCTGAACACATTAAAAAGCTTCAAAACCTAGAGAGTGCAAATTTTCATGTGTGCTATATATGATACTCGTGGAAACACAAATGCTCAGATCTTACATGTTATGTGGTTCTGTTCCCCTGATTTGAAAGCAACAACCAGCTAGACGAGGGTGACCTGTTAGTTCTGAAGTGCATTTAGCTGGTTATGGAATTAACTTCCAAAAATGATGTTCTCCAGAAGCAACTGGGTACTGTATTTGTGATACATGTTCATAGTAGGAACTAAATAAGGAGTGAATATGGCATGCGGCTCTACTGTTACATTTTTAGTACTGCTCATGACACAGTTTTGTTCTATGCCAACTAACACTCTCACAGATAATGCCCAAGCATAGTTCTGGGGTTAGGAGAGATGATGGACCATTTCCAAAAGGCTGTTTGGATCTGGCCAGGCTGTATGGAGGAACAGGATTTTAGTTGTCCAGCTACAAGCTGTAACATGTTTGCTGGTTCCAAGCCCAGAACGTGGCTGTGCGCCCTGGTCTGTTTTATTTTTTGGCATATGTGTGGCTACAGATCCTGCTTTCCAGGAAGCTGGGATTCAGCAGCTTCTTTGGGAAGGCAGTGGCAGCATTGTCACGTGTGCTTAGGAAGGTAGAAGAAAAATTCTTTCAAGCCTGGAAGTGAGAAGCTGTCTGGAAAGCAGGAAAAATAAGCCAGAACAACTTAAAATCATAGAATAATTGAGTTTCATATTTTTTTATAAGACAAGCCCCAGGGAATACACAAGTATAATCAGCCATTTTGAAAGCACTTGTTTAAAAAAAAAGAATATATTTGAAGAATTATGGCCTGGCATTTTAAATCAAAATGAATAAACTGAATGTTAAGCAGATGGCATCTACAACATCCTCGACCAGAGGATGTATATCCTGGCAGTGGAGTAAAATTTATCCCTGACCTAAGCTTTGCCTTCTGTTAGCTAAAGGAGCAGTAGCAACATGCTAGTGCAAACCTGAGTTGGCATGATCCTTAGCTTTTCCCTGGGGAATCTGTGTCTTAAGCAGATGTCTCAGCCCTCTTCTTCTAATTGTCTGTTTGCCTCCTGTCAAGGAGGTGCAAGTCTAACCTTATATTTAGCAAAAACTGTAGGGCGTGAAGTTTTGTGTGTGGGTGGTTTTTTTCTTTAAGCAGTGTTAAAGCTATTAGCATCCTAATGACTTAACAGTGTCTGGTCCAACAGACAGCTCACGGGTTGACTCTAGTCAGTAGAGCACAGCCATCTGTCTCACCACCTCGCTTCTGCAGGGCACGAGGAGTAGCTGCTGGGATGGCAGAGGCTTCTTGGTAACCTTGTCATGTATCCCTGCCCCGGAAGTTGTCCAGCAGTCAGAAACTGAGCTCCCATTCCCCACACCGACAGTGACAGGCTAAGTGCCATCCCTGGGCTGGGAATCCCTGGTGCAGTTTGTGCTTTAAGGGTTGTGTGTGCGGGGAGAGAATCGAAAGCTCAGGTCAGGATGCTCTAAGGATGAGCTGCCCTGAATTACCTGTATTGCCATCGACATCTCTCGCATTTTTCTGTGTAATATTAAAATAGTACCAGCTTGGTAGTAGAAGTTTTAATGATTCTGTGCTTTTTTCAGTTTATACATAGATAAGTGTGTTCAGCTGCCGCTCCATTTTTGTATTTTGTATGAGAACAGAATTCATTGCTTCATTTTGGAACTTGTATTTTCTAATTTGAGTAAAGGACTTCTAAAACATGAATAATGTTGTGGTTGCATAGTTAGGATTGAGAGTTTGGCCTCTGATGCACTCTTCATTTCTTTTAACTCTTCTCTTTTGCCTTTGAACTACAACATTTTGTATTCCATTCTGTAATGCAGCTTCACTTAACTCTTTATTTCCGAATAGAATTAATTTAACATCTTTGCTATTTATGCTTAGTTGAATACTGATCGTATGGCCTTAATTATTTCTTACACAGCAGGAAACTTTCAAAATAGCAGCTGTGTTTTTCCTTAAGTCAAATTGGTTGTGAACTACGACTGCTCAAATCCCTGGGTGGATAATAAGCTTTACTCCCAGCAGGTCCCCCAGACTACTATGCTGAGGGAACCGAACTGACTCCCATGTTTCATTGTATAAGTGCATTTTAACTAGGGATAAATTGACTTGCTGGATCTTGCCAAAATAGTAAAAGAGAATTTTCTCTTCTGTGTTAATATGTGATGCCTCCTTGTTAATATCCTTCCATTAAAGCAGCATTAAGGTTTTTACTAAAGTTTCCAGAGTGCCTTACTTATTTCAGACCATTTTTATCAGGCTGGCGTTTAAGAAATGATCACTTTCCTTTTGTTCTGACTCACAAATTCTCCCAAGGACAGGAGCGGTTGCTCATAAATACGTTTCTTCACCCTGTGGTTAAGTCACAGTGTTGTAAGAAGTATCTTGATATTTAGTTATTTTCTAAACTCATTAAAGTGTTGTTCCTTTTAATTCCCCTCAGATTTCCTATGGAAAACTCTGATACCAATCTTGGGATGTTTATCTCTGCTTTTAAAGGAATATTTTAAAGATACTAAACTGGAAACTCTAAACTTTTCAAAGTAGTTTATCCTCCATCTGTCCCATGGCACTGGCTTTCCCCTTGATGGCATCTCTCTCAATCCAAATATGATACCTCAGTGAGCTTGCCTTGCAGCCCATTCCTTGCAGTTATTGCTCATGAACAAGAAATGCTTCCTGGCATCTATTCGTAGTCTTTTTTTAATGCCCATTTCATACCTGCTAATCACATTAACCCTGTGAATTACACTGACATTGTTTTTCCAGCCCATTTGATTTTGTGTTTCATTTTGTTTTACGCTGAAAGAAATTTAGGTATCCGAGACAATTTTTTTAAAAGATTAAACAGCAGACTTCCAGAATGTTGTATGCATTTGATTAAAAATATAATTCAGTCCTAGTTACTACTTAAGTTGTGCTGAGGGATAGCTATTCTGTATAAGTTGCAAAGGTTTTGTAATTTTATAATTCATCTGAAAAGGAGAACCTCCTTGATAGTTGCTGGCTTTTTGTTTCCAAAATTTAGTTTTTCTGTATAAATGTAATCAGTGGTGGAATTCCAGAGTCTTTCAGACCTGTCTTTTTTGCTGTTGTTGTTGGGTCAAGAGGGAAGGGGGCATGTTTTCTTACATCTTCAAGCAGTAAATGCTGTACAAAACAATGGTATTTAGAGCTCGTTTTTGCAGCCCTGTAGCACTGGAGTGTCAGCAGTTGTCTCTTTTTACATCACTGCTCTGTGGGAAAGGGTGGATTTCTGGGTCCTGTGAGGTGCTGCCAGTCCTTTCCCTGTCCTGAGGTGTTTCTGCAACAGTAGTTCACTACCCTGGTGTGTGGTAGTATGAGATTAATTGACCTTTGGCTCTGGGAGTAATGCACAGTAGAAGATACGTTGCAGAGTACTCTTTGCTTTTGAAAAAAGGGAAGTTATTCTCTATTGAAGGCATTTAAGTAACTTTTCTGATTTTTACTCAGTAATTAAAACCGTTTCGTTAATAACAATCCTTTTAAATAAATTTTAAAATCCACAGATTGCAGCCTCTGTCTAAGTATTGGGAGGGCTCTGGATCATCCTCAACAAGGTAAGAGTCAACTCTGGTACCTTCAGACTTGCACAAAACAGCTGTTGAGCATATTTGAACGTCATCAATGATAAGTGAACACTCAGCCCCCCTTGAATACCATCCTTTATGCAGTTTTACTGTTACATCTCACTGGCGCTTTCAGAATGCTATCTGGGCATAATATTCTCGCCTTGAAGTTTTTATTTGTTTGCTTTTCTTATTATAGAACAACAATTGATAATAATTCTTCCCATGTACTTTTTTCATTTACTCCACTGTTTGTTTTGAGTCGTTTCACTGTTATTGTTCTGGTCTGTGTAAACCCTTGGGACAGAATTGGCTTAGGCAGAGAGCAGGATTTGTTCACATCCCTTTTGAAGTCCTGGTTCTGTGATTTTTATGGGTCTCCTACTGCCATTTTTTTTTTTTCAAATCTTGACCGAGTTCCCATCAAACTCTCTGAAATATAAGTTGTAAATACCATGCATTGCTACAGAACTAGAGAGAATTTGCAGCCAGCAGCAAAATAAAGCAACGCTAAAAAATAAATATGTTTTTCCCCTAGAGAAAGGGAGTTTCCTGACTTGACCAGCTACTAATTGGTACAAAGATTTGTTTACACAGAGGAGCTATTGCTAATTAGTTCCCTGTGTGGGTGTTGTACTTGGGAAATTAGTGTTACATTTTGATATCATTTAATCAGCTGTTATAATGAATTGTTACAATTTTCAGTAAGGAACGTATTTTTAGGAAAAAAACCAATCTGCACTGCACCACCCCGAGTTTAAAAAGATAATTCCTCTTTAAGCAGCAGTCAAGGTTACTATTTGGAAATTAAATGAATAAAAAGTCCATAATTAGATTAAACCGAGTTTTTAGTCACATATTTATAAATATAGCTGCAGAAACGCAACTGTGTGTTTTTCAAAGCCAAAACTTAATTAAGCTGAATTAAGTTGATTTATGAACCGGATGGCTTGACCTCTGAGGTTGTGAGGATAGTGAAACTGAATATTTGGGAAGAGTGTTTGTGGAGTTATATTAAGATTATTGAGGTTATGGTTGAAATGGTAGTTCATTTCCAAGCTTTTCTGTGGGGAATTTATTTTCCTTGTTACCTTCACTTTTTTTTGGAAGCAACCTTGAATCTCTCTTAAGTTACTTTATTTAAGAGTGTTGAAAACGTAACATTAAAATAGCTGTCCTATAGTACCTTATGAAGGAGCTGGTCCCCTTGTTTTTCTAGTGGCTTCCCCTGCCCCAATACTTGCAAAATGAAATGACCACTATTGGGCATTTAAATTACATTTTTTATTTCAGTAGTTTCAAAAGATTGGAAAATTAATTTCTGAATTTAGAACTGCTTTAACTGGACTTTTTTCAATATAAATATTGTTTTAAATAAATATAGCCTTTATACTAAATTGCTAAATGTTTTGGTAATGTATTCCTATTTCCATGATTTCATTATTATATCTTTTAATTCTTAATATAATGCATACCATTACCAGTGCACATTATTTTCCTTTGGCCGTACCAATCTTAGCAACAGCTTATTATAAAATCCAACTTAAATTGAATCTGTTCAGCAGAATTATATGGGATAAAATCTAGTTTGAATACCTGATCATTTTAACCCAGCTGCATTTTTTAATGGTATTACTACAAAAATTTTTGGATGTTAAAAATTTCACTTTGAATAGAATAATTTCCATTTCTCATGGAAATTTCTTTTTTAAGCTAGAAAGTTTCATTGCAAAATTGAGATAGGGAAGACCAAAGTGATCCCAAGTGTAATCTTGAATGTTTTTTGTGACAGACGGACGTTGGATGTTTAGCATCACCTCTTTGGATTTTTGAATGTGAATTGGAACCACTGTATTTCTAGGTAAGACATAACCAAGTGTTTGTGTTAAGCACCCCCTTCCTTTTATGCATGAATTGTGAGAAAGCTAAAGAGTGCAATATGCTGGACTTTGCTTTGTGCAGTGTTTTTGTATTTGTTGAATGAGTCCAATGTTATTTGAGATTTTAAGTGCTAATAGTTCATTTGTCCTAAATTTCTATGTTCCCTGAGAGAAACCACACCAGCCACTCTTGTATGGTCAATATACGTACAGGACTTAATTTTGTGATCAGGTGTATGTATAGTTGTTCTGTTAGCTTATTGCCATCTAGAGGGGTAGGTGAATGCTGTCTGTCCCTTCTCTTGCATCAACACCTTCACTCAGCAGGATATGCCTGTTTAGGGAATTTGCCACTGAAAATCTGTGGGATTGCAGGGGCTTCCCAGAGGATTACTTTTCTGTCAGTTTAGACCTCTGCATCAGCTCACTGCAGATTCACACAACTGCTGGTGTCAGTGCAAGGGAATCAGTGCCAGTACCTGCAGCAACGAATTGTTTTATTGGCTTTAAACTCCTTATTTCTCTCTGCTCCAAGAAAAGGTTTGATACATGAGGAAGACTATGAAGGGGTTGTGAACAGCTGCAGACTGTAATAGCTGGGGAGGAAGCAGAGGCTGATAGAGATGAACTAGAAGGTTTTGGTCTGTTGATGTAATTAAGACAAAATTTGTCACTGAAGATTACATTCTTCTTAGTGAAATACTAGAGGTCATGCCAGTCTGGCTTCTTGTGTTTTCTACAAAGATTATAGGGACCAGAAGGGAGATCTCTGTCACACTTCACATGCAGCCGAGCTGTGGCCAGCACTGTGCCGGGGCTGCAGAGCTGAGAGTCGCAGACATCAGTTCTGCTGGTTGTGACCCAGACAGTGCTGTTTGCCAGCCCTTCCTGGCCTCCTGGGAAACGTGAAGCAGACAGGAAATTTGACGCAGAGCGCTATGCAGCATGTAGCACCTAAAGCCTCAAAGGCAATAGTATCTTAACTGTATTGTGGATAGAAGGGCTTTGCGAGATGGTGGCTTGGATTCAGTGGTTTCTTGGAGAGATGGAACCATTGAGTATGGAAAGGATTCTTTAAGCTAACCTTGCTTTAGTAACTGTGAATGCTGCCATTAATTCAGCTTGCTGTGAGAGGCATCCAAAAAGTGGTGCTGTGGGCAAAAGTCCGCAAAAACTTTCATTTGTTGCAGGTGAAAACAAGCCCAACATGGCAGCAGCCTGACTGATTTCTATCAAAAAACAGGGCATTCTGTCAAAATAAAGGTGTTTGCTGGTCATGTGGAGGTTTGTTCAAAAGAAATAATGCCACCGGCAGAGGTGGAAGGTGTAGAGATTCACCACTTTAAGGTCACAAAGGATGTGGAACCAGCATAGCTGACAGACAGTGATATTCCTGTTGCATTTCATTGGATGGCTGAACAAACCCAGGTCCAAGGGAGGAAGTGGATGGGAGGGGTGGCAGGAGAGACTTGAGATGAACAGCTGCAGTCAGAGCTTTGACAATTTCTGCAGTGCAGAAAATTATTCTCTGTGTTTTAAATTACTGATGTGAACTTGTAAGGACTGTATACACAACCAGCAAAGCTGTTTTGCATATTTCATTTTTAGGTTTTCTCTGTTAAAAGAGCTTCCGACCTTCTATTTTGTTACAGTCATATGGGATTTGAAATAGGAATTAGGTATATGACATACCTATTAAATTTTATAATAGCACTTCAACTAAAATTAATGGCCCAGGACAATCCTTCTGAGCCAGAGAGGACAGAATCTCAAAAATGAGCGCTCAGCATGGACTTATCCAGTACAGTGTGGAGGACTGAGATGAGTTGAAGGGAGATCTTAGAGGCAGGACAAGTAGAATGAAAAGGAAGAATGAAAGGAAAAATGGTAGGAGTGGTGAATAATACTCTTGACGTGTCAGAAGAAACAGGAAATGCAAAAAAAAAGGGCGTGAAATGAGGAAATAGAGATTTGTTAAATTATGGACTATTTCATATTTATTCCATAGAAAGTTAATGCGACTACAGCGTGGTTCACTTTTATTGAGTTCATTGGTAGGAAATAATATACTGGTAGGAATTACACCTGGTAAAAAAATTATTATTTTGTTTTACCTGATGTATTTGTGAAGTCCTCACTGTTTGCTCTTAGAGATCTTTTACAGTTAAGACCTTGTTTTTCAAAATAAAACCCTTAAATATGACTTCACTTATCTTAAAGACAGGAGTATTTTTAGACTGACAAAATACAAGCTGTAGAAGCATATGAAGATTTTTTTTTTGTAAAAGGAAAGGTTTTGAAAATCAAATCCTAATATAAAAATGACAAGCCAATAATAAATTTTAAATACTAATGCAGCAGAAGCAATTTTTGTACTCTTAGCTGTGAGCTGTTTGAGCTGTGCTGGGTATTTTGCATGATAAGGTTTTAATTTCTGTCAGTGCAAAGAGAAAGACTGAATCTCGTACACTATTTTTAAATGGCCAGTATCCCTTACAACTTTTGAAAAGTGTGACGTGTATTATTGCTTTAATTCTCCAGAGTCTGAATGTTCTTATCAGATGAAATAATTGTATAACCGTTTTCAGAAGTGTTTTGTGTATACATGTATATGGTGATCTGTCACTGTTGTTTTTTTAAATGACCTTGGGAGCAGGAGCATATGGGGTGGGAAAAGACTAAACTAGTTTTCATTTTCAATTTCCTGTTTTCTAAGAATACATTGGAAAGTTTCTTAGTTAAATAATATCATAATAAACAGTTGGAAGACAAGCTATGATGATTATATTCAGGTCTTCACATGGTAAGTATGTTCTTAAAATAGTAAATGCTTGACAAGAATTAGGCATTGTTTTCTACCAAAAGTAGTGTGAACTGTTAGGATGAAGTTAGCAATGCAGGGAGAGCAAGATCAAACATTTAACCTAATCCAGACAATTAAGTTGGATGCCTGAAGTAGGCGTCACTAACTGAAGATTGATGCTTAAGTGCCAGAATTAATATTTAAAGCTGAATCTCTGGAGTGAATTTGTACTTCACATGCAAATGTGTCCTTAGTTTACCTTAGGCCATGATAACTCACTAACATCTCAGCTATCTTGATAAAATGAGGAGCACTGTGGTCATGGAAGTTCAGAATGCATTTCAGACATTTTTTTAGAAAGTAATTAAAAGTTCATAAACAAGATGATAACTTTCCATGCCTGTTGGTGTGTAGTTTTTGAGACTGTTTTTATCTCACAGAGTATTTTGTACAGGTGTGTTCTGTACGGTTATGAAGAGTACCCATGTAATGAAGTTTTCAGCACAGACCTCTAGTCTAATTCATTGCCAGTTATTTTACAGATAAAATGCATAAATGTGTTTCAGGGAGAACTTTGAAGAAAAGTACTGTGGTAATTGTAGGGGTTGCTTTCTACTGTTGGCCAGATGTGTTTTCCCAAGCACTGGGCACACTCTCAATCTGGAATTCAGCTTTATGCCAGATTTTGGTCTGTAGTGCTAGACTGTGACTCAGAGCCTAAAATTAAAACACTTTTGCTGAGTTTTACGTCCTCAAAGAAGGATGGTTTTCCAGCAGGTGTTAATGATGAGATGTCTGCTAATTTACAGACACCTCAATGAAACTTAATGAAGTTTTTGAAATTAAGGGCAAAATTTTTCAAAAGTTGCAAAAGAGAGAAACTCAGTGACTTCTTCTGAAACAAAGGCTCTAATTTTTCACCAATAGGGAAAAGAAAGGCCTTTTATTATCTCTTTTTTAATAAAAAACTTATTTCAGATATATTTTTCTTTCATGAAAAGATTGCAAGCCTTTTTTTTGCAATGTTCACCTTCATTAACACAACTTGCTGACTTCCTTCCTCAGCTGCAGTTCTTCCTACACTTAGAGGTCAGAAAAGAGCAAGATCAACAAGCCACACATCTGGCTGTCTCTCTTTCCAACTGGAACAAAGAAACAATTTTTTAATGGCTTTTTGAGTTAATTGTAAACAATTTGGTTTTGGAGTCGCTGACTTGCAGCAAATGTTTGTCGTAGGCGGATGTAGGGAAAAAGGACTATGTCCTAATGCAATTCCTCTGTGGCCAGCGAGGAGAAAAAAATCACTTTAAAAAAAAAGAAAAGGAATGTCTTGCTCCTTGTAGCATTGAAGTATGCTGAGAATTTTGAGTGCATATATAAGACATTTCACAAGCTTAAAATATATGCTTTGATGAGGCAGAGAGACAGAAGTACTTGCTCATTTAATTTTTCTGTAATCTTATATACAGTAATACTGATTTTTCCACCTCCTTTTATTTTCAGGAGCTATTTATGTATGAACAAACTGACAGTGATAAAAGACCAGGGACAAACAACAGGAATAGGGGAAAACTATTTTTAAATGAAAGTTCTGTTCTAATACTTTTCTCTGGTATTTATATTGTTCCAAAAGGCATTTTTCCAGTAAACAATTGTCAAAACCCTATATTTACAGTCATTAACCCATAATTAATATTTTGAAAACAAATCCTTAAATAATTGGTGAAGTGTAGTAGTTTTCTTACTTTCCCAGTTGTTGTAATCTTTAATATTCTCTAGAATCAGGTAACATCAGTATATATCTAAATTACTAAAATGACCTATTTTTTAAAAAGTGTTTTATCTAAAGTAAACATCTGGTGTGACTTTTATGCTTTTACCCTTCACAACAGGAAATACTAGACTTGTTGATTTACAGCACTTCTGAAACCCCAGCTACTTTTAAAATATCTTGCTGTAGTTTTATGTGTCTTAATCTGAACTCACATTGCTCCCATATTTTGGTTGCTTTGTTTAATATGTTTGTCATGATGGTTTTATTTCTAATCTGACTATCCTGCTAAATATTTGCAAATGTCTTGATCTGAAAAGTAAATTGCTGATGCTGTCTGGAATGATGCCAAAGCTTATGACAAAACTGAATAAAATAAATCATTCAAAGGAAATGTTTTCCATCAATTTGTTTGTAGGAGGTAAAGTGTTCTGTGTTATGATTATTTTTGTCAAAATTAGGTGTTTGGGTTGCTAATGCCACTTAGTGGATATCTGCCTTAACTGCAGCCTGTTCCAACGCCAAATCAGGTACCAGACAGCTCTCTTGATTTGTATATTGGAGTTTTCCTCCTGCCTAGAATATGTTAACTATAGCATGTTTTCAAGAAACTTTTAATTGTCAGGTGCATTTTAGGAAGTTTATTACAGCTAGTTCAGTTTTTGGATTAAATACGTTAAAAGGAAGGAATTCTTTATTACAGAATTTTAAACTTAGAGGAAAATAAGGATCTTATTTGCATATTTAATTTGATTTGAAACATTAAACAGCAGTCTTGGTCGCTTTGCACTGATTCTTTACATTAATGAAATGTAAATTGATAATAAGGTGATAATTTTGGTGGTTTAGGCAATGCTTTGTTTTAGCCCTTTCGGTTGGAAGATTGGTGGCTGGGCAAACACTTACCTGGAACAAGCTGATAGTTCAAGAACGGAGCTGAAGAGTTGAAAGTAGTGAGTGCCTGACTGAAAGCAGTGAGTGCCTTTTGTTTGGTGTATCCAAAATGGGAGTGGGATAGGCCCTGCTGTAGTTGGACTTCCTCAGACTTCAGATAATTGGTTAGAGCAGGGTGCTGAGAATGTCGAGGTTGGGTGTTTGATCCCTGTATGGGCCATTCACTTCAGAGCTGAGCTTTAAGATCCTCTTGGGTCCCTTCCAACTCTGAATATTCTGTGATTCTGTAATTCTCCTTTGGAAGATGAGAAAGGTGGGATAGACACCAAATGTCTGTTCTACCACCATCATTGAAAGTTATAATTTCCTGAACATATTTTTTAATAAAGACTCTTTTTTGCTAAGTAGTTTGGATGGTAGTATTAATAACTTTGGTGTATTTGATACAAAATTTAAATATATGAAAAAGCTATCTTTTATCTGATACCAATACATATACATATATACAATCTAAATTGTATATATATTTTTTTCTAATATTAGTCTTTAAAAAAAATCTAGTCTATAATAAAAGAATATCATCCTTTTTGCAATTTAAAGGATTTTTTTAAATGGAAAATATTTTTTGCAATTTTGAAATGCCTGTTGAATTATGTCTTTCAATTTGTTTTCAATCCTTAAACTCTGTTCTTTGAACTTTTTTTTGACCTCAGTAAATTTCCATTATTTCCCATCAACCCTGATAATCTTCAGTCACTAAGTATTTTTTACCTAATCTCTCAGGCTTTTCTGAAGTTTACATTTTGTGCTGTTTTTATTAGTAAATCAGTTGAATAATTTGCATCTAAAATAGTAATTGGCTCAGAGGAGAATAAACCAAAATTCAGTTTCCAGACATGTTTTAGTGCTGTATTACAGGCTGGTTAAATTAATGGTGAAGTTTGCAAGACAAGACAAAGACTTTTGTTGGCTTGAGTAAAAATATTTTTTATAAAATTTCTTATCTTCCATTTGTTTACAGTGAAATTAGGAATAATTGCAGGGTTTTATCTGCCTTCTGCCATCCTCCATCGAACTCACAACATCTTAAGTCATGAGCTGAGAGGAACCTTAGCTGTAGGACTCCTTTTAATGCAGCTGAAGTCACCCAGGTGTTCTTCCTGCCCATAGACAGCTTTCAGTCACCAAACAGAAAGCTTTGGTTAAGTCAATGAGTTTATGTTTTGATTTTGTTACACTTTTATTCTTGATGTATCTGACATTTTTTTCTGTAATATGCAGCCAGTTCTCAGTTCTTGGTTAAATAAACTCATTTGCAAGTCCCTGTGTACATGCACACAGTGGGTGTTTGCATGTCTACATGTGTAGTTTTTACAAAATTTAAGTTTTTCAATGAAGTTTTAAAATATTTTTACATTTCCTCTTTAAATAGTTGTTTATAATTTGAATTTTTCTCAGAAACTAATGAATGTTGCCTTTTCAAGGATGCACTTATTTTAGATGTGACTTCTGTCATCTCTAATGTGAATGGCAAGGTAGTTACAAGAGAAAATGAAACAAGGTTATGCAAAAGTAAAATTTTAAATTTTGCTCTAAAACTAAATATAGTGCATTTTCTGTAGTTCATAATTCTAAAAGGCATGATTTGCCTTTGAAACAGGATTCAGCAAAGGCAGTAAGAAAGTCTTGGGCGTGACTGCTTCCTTCCATTTTTGATAGCAGGTAACTGGCATTTTAAAATTAGAGATCTCATCCCTTGTATCTTTTAGTCAGACTACAAAGCCATTTCTTCTTTCTCAACTTCTAGGCTGCTTCTTAACTTCAAAAGAAATAATGTTGATGTGTACTGCCTGAAAAAGTGTAAATAAAACCAGTGTTTCTGTACAGATGGAGAAGACAGGACTGGTGCCAGAGGCTGATGTGGTTCATGGCAGATGCCGGGTGGGGACGCCCCGCTGAGAACCTCACCAGCCTCGGGATCTCGCTGTGCTAAGCCTGAGCAGCCCCCATGTGCTGTTCAGCTTTTGAGTGGAAATGACACTAATGATAATTTCAGATGCAGTCACAGTTACTGCTAAGCTAAATTCTGAGTTTCAGCAGGAAGAAAGAGGAAGCAATATAATTTTTTTTTAATATTTGTATTAGTTCTGAAATGTGGTTATTATAATATTGTCGGGATTAGTTTGGGTTTTGTTTGAGCTGTAAGAGTAGAGGAGAAGGTCATCCACTGGTAAAGGAGCTGGAGTCCACGCAGAAATACGGGCTGACTGTGCAGAGGGAGGGTTGGTGCTGTTGGGCCGATCTCAACTGGTGTTCAGAGCCTTGGTAAAGGCTCTGTGGCCTTTACTTACATGGGAAGGTAGACTATGGAGACAGTCAGGGAACTGGTGCCCCTCATTTGTGAGAAAAGGCTGAGGGAGCTCAGTCTGTTTAGCCTGGTGAGGAGAAAACTTGAGAGTAGACTCCATCAATGTGTGTAAAAGGAAGGGTGTCAAGAGGATGGACCAGGCCCTGCTCGGTGGTGCCCAGCAGTAGCACAAGAGGCAATGGCAGAGACCAATGCACAGGAAGTTCCACCTGAACGTGGGTGCCCGGGCAGTGGAGCAGATTGCCCAGAGGGGCTGTGGATTGCCCGGAGGGGCTGTGGATTGCCCGGGGCGGGGGTTGTGGATCACCCAGAGGGGCTGCGGATTGCCCAGGGGTCTATGGATTGCCCGGAGGGGCTGTGGATTGCCCAG
>VXBT01006633.1:20652-40753 GCA_013400235.1 Oriolus oriolus
GAGAGTGATGAGGTCTCCCCTGAGCCTCCTGTTCTCCAGGCTAAACACCCCCAGCTCCCTCAGCTGCTCCTCATCAGATTTGTGCTCCAGACCCTTCCCAGCTCCGTTTCCCTTCTCTGGACATGCACCAGCCCCTCAATGTCTTTCTTGTAGTAAGGGGCCCAGAACTGGACACAGCACTTGGGGTATGGCCTCACCACAGCAAATCCTCTTGTCCAGATCGCTGGTAAGTATTAAATGGGACTGGCCCCAGTACTGAGCCCTGGAGAACACCACTGGTGTCCAGCCACCATCTGGATGTGACTCCATTCAGCGCCACTCTGTTCCAGTTTTTCACCCAGTGCCCAGTGCACCTGTCCAAGCCATGAGCAGCCAGTTTCTCCAAGATAATTTTTTGAGTCTTGCACTTCTACTATTTCCTTACAAGGACCTGAACCAGCTGTATAAGTGAATATCACTATGATTTGGAATCATGCTTTTGATCTGAGAGATCTTGAGATTGTTCAGATGCTGGTGTATTTTTGAAACCACAATTAATTATTCATTCAGTAAGGTCAGTTCCAGTGTTTTAATGATGCTCATGTGCTTAGTACATTTCCCTCAGACTGTGGACTGGATGCCTCATGTCTCTATCCACTTAGGTGTGTCACTAGAAGTTATCATTCTGAATCATCCATTGCCACTCCTGAGCCTGGGAGCCTCTGTTTCTCCTGAAACTCCCAGTGGAGCTGCTCATGAAAACACACACAGCCCTGCTTTCGTTAGGATGATCTAAATGAGGTTAAGCAGTAGGCATTTGCTGATCCAGCTCATTTTGACAAAAGCCTTTCAGACCATGTTTATGCGAGCAGGCAGATTTAGGAAATATTATCTGGCAAAGGAGTACTGGTGAGCTGCAAAGGCTTGAGCTGCTGAATCTGTCCTTTTTCACTAACATGAGATTTTAAAGCTTTGTCTACCTGTTACATCTTCAGTGTACTGCAGTGCTGCTGATGGTGTTGAATTGGTAGTGATTAAATTAGTCCTGTAAGAGAAGAAATTAATCAGTACTTCTCTAGCAATTTGTATAGTACTGTAGCTGTCATTAAAAAGTGGTGCAAAACTCCACACTTGAAAATTGTGTAGTTGCTTAAAACAGTGTGTAAACAAAGATTTTTCAGGAGAGTTGAATAACATGATATTTAGCTTTGGGCATTCAGTGTTCAGTTAATAATACTGAGTTTGGAAACACTTAGTAAATTTTCAGAAGTGGATTTAAGTATATAATAAATATATTTCAGTATACTTTCAGTGTATGTATGTAAAATCCATGGCAGATTTGTAGGGTTGAATTCTGATTTGTTTGGGGGGATGGTATTTTATATATCACAATTCAAAAATAAATGGATTGCTTTAGTGGGGTAGAAGGAGTTTATTTTCCCCTACAAGGTAATACCTCTAGAATGTTGAAACTAAATCCATGAAATTTTAGGAACACAGTTATGTGTTGGGAAACCAGCCTGTGATATTTTGTTCAAAGCTCAGATTTTTGAACATGCTACTGGATAATGGTAAATAAAATGCTAAATGTACCTTCCTGTTCATTGCTGGGTTATGGTTTATTTATGTCTGTGGGCTACTAATTAAGTGTTGAGCCTCAAAAATCAAGCAATGAGCTTTAAAATGTCAACAGTAGCTTAAAAGCTATTTTCTGTATGCTTATGTAATATCTTAGGGTAAGCTTTAATGGTTTGGAAAACAATGGGGAAAAATAAAATGCAAACATCATTTTCGACGTGGCGTAATTTTTAAAGCATAGTTAAAAGTTGAAATTTTAACAGATTTAGGGACTAAAGAGAAGCTGCTAGCATTTAGTGGTGCAGCATCAGCAGTATTTTTATATATGCATTGAGTCTCAGTTCAGCATTTAAACTGATTTTACAGTAAGTAAAATAAAATGCTTTCCAGTTTAATGAAATAGAATTTTATGCTCTTACGTTAAACCTTTATGATTTGCTTCTGTACCTCAGCTGTTACTTGCATTTCTCTTGCAGCCACAGTATATATATATTGACCTGCTCAGAATGTGTGCCATTAGTTACTTTGAAATCTCATTAAAATTATCCTGGAGGTGACTTTCAGTTCCTGAGGTTTGGAATATGTTATTAGAGTTTTTAAGGAAAGACAGTTTGAAAGAGCCAAGTACTGGGAAGCAGCAAGCTATGCAGAATAAAATAGTTCAGTTTGAGGCAAAGATATGTGTTTATTAGCACTTCCTTTCAGATGAAGTTTGACTTTTTAATTCAGAATTAAAAATTTAGTGCTGTATGATGAGTTACACTTGAAAGTGAAAATTTTGTAGAACCAGGTGTTGCTTTTAGTTTGGTTTTGTAGGAAACCAATAAGAAATTACATAAAATCATAAATAATTTAACATGTTTAGCAGCTGCCTGAACCATATTTTCTAGATGTTGATGTTGAATATGACTATTTTTGGGATTGATGATGTGCTTTGAAAATAGATGGTGTCAAACCAGAGCCTTCAGGATCACTGGAAAATGCCGCCTGCATGAACACGTGTATGGAAGTTTGTGGTAGGGTTCTGTTTCATACTTGTGACCTGAATAGCTGGATCAGTTTCTACACAGGGATTGAAGGAGAGGGAACAAAGTGAAAAACAAGCTAGGAAATGTAACAAAAGTTCCAGTGAAATACTCCAAAATCTCCCAAGCCGAGATGTGCTGTACTTGTGTAAGAAGGATCAGAGGCAGAGCTTGGGCACATGACCTCAAGCTACTCAATGCAAATGAGGGAGCGTTTCCTCAGGTTTTTGGCACAAAGAGTTCCTCGCTGTTCGAAACGTGCTATCAGCTAAACCAGTTCTGGATACAGTGCAAGCTTTGGCAGTAGAAGAAATGCTTGGATACTCTCTGAAGATTGAAGGCGATGAGGTAAGATGTGGCTTAGAAAGAGTTGAAAGTGAAGAATCCAAGCTGAGTCAGTCATTTAGATTGTGATAGTATTACATAATATAATTTTTTCTTTCAAGGTTATGAAAAGGAAAATAAGTGTGTGTACTTTATCATGTTTCTCCTAGCTGATGCTGATAAAATGTGTTATACCAGTGTGATGAAAATGTTAAATTATTGAAGATACAAGTTTTAACACTGTATAAAATCTATTTTGCTCTGTTTGCATGTTTTCTTCCCCTCTCTAGGCTAATCAGAAAGTCAAACTCAGTTCATAAGGTGCTGATCTTGTTCAGAAAGTAAAAGTGTAAATATTTTTCTGGCATAAAGTGAATGTAACTTTACGAATAATGGAAAATATTTCTTTATGTTTCAATTTTGTATATGCAAGATGTTGCTAATTACAAAGGGCTTGACAGTCTGCTCACTGGGTCTGTTCTGGAGAGAAAATTTTGAAGAAGTATTGAATGCAAAACAAAACCATTTATTTATCAAAAGCCTTGCTTACATGAAACTGCATGTTCTGAACAGACTATTGATTAAATTTATTTCATTTTATGGTATGACTGTGGCTGCTTTGAAATCTCCAAGCCTCACATTACTTTCCTAGGTTTTCTTGACGTAGAAATATACCCTTTATATGCACATAGAAATTAGGGTTGATGATACTTTTCCTACTGTAATGCTTGTGGGAAAACTTGAAAAAAGCTTTGTCTCCTCATGTGGAGTATCAGCCATGTACATGCTTAGAATAATTTTTTGTGGTCTGATTTCTTAAGTGGGAAAAAACTGAATCACAGATGAACATCAGATGTGAGCCCCAAGAGCCGTGGTTTAGAGTAATGAGAATATTTCTCTTTGAGGCAAAAATCAGTTTTCAATCTGTGTTTTAAATCTAAAATTGCATTTTTCTACATCCCTCCAGGCAGATCTCTTTATTCTGATACTTGCTTTTCATGGTTTAATTTTTCTCTCTTCTGAGAAAATGTTTAAGTTTGACCAAGAAAGCTCTACTTTCACATAGTTTTAGAATAACTTATCTTCATAAGGATTGTACTGGTAAAAAACATTTCTTCAAATCTCCTTCCTTTTTATCTTCCATAGATACTTGTTTTTTGAGAACTGGTCACTCTTCCTTTTGGGAGTTGTTCATAACTTGAAATTCAAAGAATTCCAAGATGATAAAAGATAGAAATAACAGATAAAAAGAGTTCAAAACTCCCCTTTTTCCTTTTTTTTTTAATGCCTGCATACATTTTTGAAAGCTAAAAACTTTTTAGCTGTCCTTTTTGATAGAATTTTATAGTAATATATTATAAAATCTTACTGGTTGGAAATAACTAGATTTTTTTTTTCCTTATAGTGAGTTATTTTCTTAAAATGACATGGATTTTTGCTGAAGATTCTAAGACCTCAATTTTTCCTTTGAAATGATATTCAGCAATCTGGAGTCCAGAAATTTAGAGAATTTACAAATAGAGATGTAGCTCTGAGTTTGTTTCTCTTGCTAAGTAAATAAACTCATAAATATCTGTTTATATGCTGGGATGTTATCCTGATGTTTAAATTCCAATTTGTTGGATAGAATTATTTCAGTGTTTATCTGAGGTCTTCCTCTTTCTGCCCCCATGCATAAATAGCATGGAATTGACCATCAAAATGTTTCTCTTGGTCCAGAACTTGCCAAAATGTTGGATATATGATGCAGACTGTGTCAAGCCCTTAGCTGTATGACTTTACATGTGTAACTGTTTATGATTTTGTTGCATTTACTAGGTTTGCTGGGATGGGTAATCTTCTTAAGGTCCTTACCAGGGAAATTGAAAACTATCCACATTTTTTCCTGGATTTTGAAAGTAAGTTCAAACAATTACAAGACAATGAGAGAATCTTTTCCCTGACTTAACAGCAAACTGAGGAAAAACTTTTAAAATCTAAATGCTTACAGTGTGTATTTTCCAGCACAACCAATCTGTCCAAGTCCTTGTCTCTAAAATAATTTGTTCACTCAGGACTCCTTTTCTCTTCCTTTTCTATTTTTCAGGAACCAAATGGGAAATCTTTTAAAAGTTCTCACTTGCACAGAGCTTGATCAGGGGCCAAATTTTTTCCTTGACTTTGAAAGTGAGCAAAGCTTCTTGCCTGGCTTGCCTTCTTTGCTTATTATTTCCTAACAAACTGCATGTGCTTATGCATCATAAAGCAATTCAAAAGGGATTTGCAAACAAATCAAATTACACTTCAATAGAATATTGCTTTTTGATATTTATAAAACCATACAAAATTACTTCATTCTGAGCAGAGAAAGGGGCAGAAAGGTAGATACGCAAGTAAAACCTTATCTTGAATTAAATTCAGAACATTTATGAGCCATTGTTAAATTTACACATGAATGAACTTGACCTCAACTTTCTTTAACAAATCATGGTTTTAAAAATTATGATTCTGTCTTGAATGGAAATACATGTTGGAAATAAAAAGCTGAAAAAAGAAAAAAGCAGTGGAGGTGGAACTATTTTTGCTTGGTTCAGCGATGATTTAGCTGGGTTAATAGTTTCTAAAAAGTAGTGAAGTGGTCAAAGTGTATGTGCTTGATTGCATCTCTCTTAATTGCATGGTTATCAGTTTGCAGAACAGTGTTTCCCATTCCAGTTTTCTTGCCACGTCTATATTTGATTGAAAGCTGTTTTCACTTTTACTGACTACAGTTTCTCTGCATGTACTTCTAGACACTGTCATCAAATCCTTTAATATGGGTTTAATCTATTTTCACTACATACGTGAAAAGCATTTTATTTGAAACACTAACAGTGTGTGATGTTTTCTCTCTTAATACCTCTATTCTAAAAAAAAAGAAAAGCCAACAAAAAAGTTTTGAGAAAATCCAGTTTTTTAAAATACTTTCCTTTTGTAGCATGGTTTAAAAGAGCATTTCAGGTGACTAGACACATATTTTGTCATCTTGAAATAGTTTTGTTCTTTAAACATTTATTCCTGAATTATTTTTCTGAAAAAAGTAATGGACATGCTATAAGCATATATATCTGTGTACACTCAGAAGCACCGCTTCAAAAAGTCATTTAAACACTTACTTAAATGTCATGAAATTGTTCAAACATGCTTTCTTAGGTGAGAGCTAGAATGTATGACTGGAACTGTGCAGGTACCTTAATCTTCTCATGTAGATCTTAATTTCATCATTATGAAAAATCAGTTTAAATTATGAGAAAAAGGTTAGTTGGTTAGTTTGGGTTTAGGAGAAGGTACCATGAGCCATGTATTCCTTCTTCCCTGTCTGTATAATTTGAAAATTTTACTGTCATCCCAGGATGTCAAACCTATATCCAAACCACCACCTAATTTTTTTCTACCAAACTTTTGAGGGCCTTGGCAGTGCTCTGTGGCTTTGCCAAGCTATTGTGAAAAGTTTTCAGCTGCTCTGAGCTTCCAGGTTTAATCAGCCCCATTGTGTCCTTGTTGGCAAGAACGCGTTCCTGACGCAGGCTGCAGGCTTGGCAGGAAACAGCTGGTCTGGCAGCGGGGAGCCTTGGTAGGGGTGGTGCTGAGAGGGGGAAATACCAAATTTGTTGCCTTGGCAGCGAAGGTTGTTTCTTCTTCCAAAAGCACGTGGCCAAGAACTGAATGAAGTACCCTCTCCCACAGGAGCTACCAGTGGTTAGGGCTCACTAGTAAGGCACATCTACCTGGAGAGGAACAAAACTGTCATCTCCTCATTTCAGGGAGTTTCGTGCTTGTGAGTGAAACTTTTAAAAGTTTTTCTCACAAAATACAGTCCCGGAGCTTTTTAGTGGCACAAAATCTGGATTGGCTCAAAGGGATGTGACTGAAAAGGGCTGTGGCTTTGTGCTTTGGTCTCCTTTAATTGGACATTGTGCAGTGCGAAAGGACACTCTGAGTGAGTGGACATGGGTCAGAGTCTGGTGTGGGCTTGCTGGATGTGTGGCTTTCTGTCAGTTCGAGCTCATGGGTGAACATGGTCACTACAGTTGGCCATTTGGAGGATGAGGGGTGTTCTGAGCTGATGTGTTTACATTATTTACATCAGCATATTGCTTTCTAGTCTCTGTGTGCTTTTCCATTAGCTGGCTGCAAAGAAAAAAAGAAAAAATAAGTTTGACATAATCTCTTTTCCCCTACTTGTGTGCAGGTGACCACATCATCAGTTGCCATTCTTTTTGACACCTAAGTTTCTTCTTCAATCCATGCTGGAAACCAAGTTTTGTAACTCCACGGTCATACTTGAAAAAACTTGAATCCAGCATTAATTTCAGTTTATGCTGTACAGCAAAAGCAGTTCTGTTTGCTCCCCAGTAATCATTTTAGAGTTGAGCAGTTACACTGGATCTCTGTGGAGAGTAACATTCTCCATGCAGGTGGAAAGGCCTTTTCTTTGAGGGGTATTGCAGACTAAATGCATTCATCCAAATTACTCTTTTTTAAGGTCTGCTAAAAGGTTTACATAAAGAAAAATAACTCATCCTTCTTAGAAAGTGCACCATATTGCTATTTTACGCTTGGATCTTGATGGGAGTATTTTTAATCAAACTGCTACCTCTTGGGTTTGATTGTATACCACTTACTTTACCTTAATTCCTTCTTAGCTCTCAGTTTGAAAATAATGTTAGGAAAAGACTGGCAGGTCTTGAGAGTCTGTGGATTTCAGGATTTCATGGCAAATTCTCTTGAATGGATTTCATCAGTTCAAGAACTGTTTTGTTCTCCAAATTTTAACCTTATTTAAATTAGTTGCAGATAAATGAATTCTGGGTATTTGAGCTCTTTCTGTACCATCTTAAAACTGCACTTTTTTGTAGAAAATCTGTTGTCAAATTACTGCTGCCTTTTTCAGGCAGAGTAAACAAATAATTCCACGTGAATTCTTGGGAATAATTTGAAAGTGGAGGCAACAGTTTATTTTGATTCTAAAAGACTAAAGTTTATAGATTATGCAGAGGAGATGTCCTTAAGTGACACCTACAGTCCCATCCTCTCCTCAAATACTTTTTATAGACCTCTCTAACCTTACTGTAAGCAGGTTCTTTTTTTTGTAAATGTTAGCTGGGTGGACTTGATCCTAGTTAAATCCCTCTCATCCCCTTCAAGAATCCTTTTTTTCTAGGATTCCCCCACATCCCCCACAGATTAATGAAATTTTCAGTTATTATTCACGTATGATTAAAAGGGTCTATTATTAGAACGTGTCTGGCAGCAGAGCAACTGCCCACTTTTTGCATAATAGGCTATTAATTAATACCCTTGCTGCACAGGCAGCAAGGCTGGGGATATAGCTGGGGTGCAGCCTGAGGGAGGGTGCACTCAATTCCCGAGCTGTGGAGTGCCCTGAGCCAGAAACTGCAGCTCAGTCAGAGAGATGCTGTGTGTCCATCCCCTGTCCACCACGGAGCTGAAGCTGGGCACTGATCTCCCTGGCACAGCACCCTGCCTGGAGCCAGTATTAACAATTTAGTGAGCTTCACTTTATTCTAGCTAGTTTAGAAAGAATGAGATTCAAAAACGCCTTGTAGCCTGGATAGGGTACTGCTTCTATCCAATACTGGGGGTTCTTTAATGTATGGAGTATATGGAGAGGGTTCTGGTACCCTCTAAAGTGCATTACTTGATGTAATTGTAATGCCTTTGCTTGTTTCTAAGAGTTTTTCTTTTAATTTTTGTCCCAGATTGGCTTGGAAAAAAATCATTGTCATGGTGATAAATCTGAAATAGGACTTTAGCATTATGCAGTTAAATATGTGTACTGCTCTCTAACTTGCTGGCTGATGGAATTGTTTGCTATGTTCAGCCCATGAAAGCTCTTGTCTAACTTGCTTTCTTTTGCTATGCTGTTGAGGCCAGAAGGGTATGGTATTTTTATGACAAATAGGATTCTACATTCACGGAAAGGGAAGAACTAACCAGCCTCAGTGGGAATCTTCTTAACCACCTGAGGGTGGAATAAAATTCTGAGCTTTTGGTCTGCATTTCAGATTCAAAAAGGGAGTGTGAGTTGGAAGTGCTTCTTTTAGTACTATTAGTACTGTTCATAGTACTGTTCTTTCTTCATTAAAATTAATTACTGAGATACTGTTGCACTTCCTTTGGTATTGGTAAAGGCATCACATCCTTTCTATATTTAGTCTTGTCCTACAAGTACTAATGTTTTACCTACCTAGCAGTTTCTACGTTTTTTTCTAATGCACATTTGGTGAAGGATGAGGTAGATACCTTGCACTGTTAGGAGGGTTTTCTGAAACAAGTGACAGGTATTTTGCTAAGAAAATAGTGATGACCGCACTTTCATACCCCACTATTCACCTGAAATGCTTAATGCATCCACAAATGGATTGTAGTGGGTCCAGGTTTCCTCCTGTTCTTTGTGAAGTCTGTAGTTCAATCTAAAACGTGGCATAGACCATGTGTAAATGGGAAAGAGAGCATGTGTTCATGGAATGGATGAATTACCATATCCTGGTTCCTTCTGATGGAGCCAGTGGAAATGTAATTCTCTCCAGAGCTAAAATTTTCAAATTTTGGTGGTAGAATCTATATATGGAAGATTCAAGCCTCATCTGACTCTTGTATTAATTTGATACAGGATCCATGTAGTTGTTTGGTTTAGGGTTCACATTAGAAACATTTGTCCAAAGGGAGGTAAAAGGGTTCTCTATTTTGTCTTATTGAAGACAGAATACTCTGAATGCTAATAATGCGTACTCTAAAAACTCAGACTTGATATGCAGTGGGTCTGGCCATTATGGTAACTTGTTACTGAGAGGGCTTGGATTCACTGTGGGTTAGTCAGTGGCAGTGGTTTCATTTGTAAATGGGCTCAGGTTCCTGAAGCACGTGCTGGTTCTCTGGTGGTGTGGGGATAAGAGGTGAGCACCACCAGCAGTGATTCCACACTGTGATTCAGGATTGGCATTTTTTAACTGAGAGCAGAGAAACTAGCTTTGGTTTCGTTAGAATAGGAAACCAGTTTTAAAAGCCAAAATCTGTCATGAAGAAGTCTCGATTTCTTTTAGTTGTTGTTGCTATTATTATTATTATTGTTGTTGACAGTACGATGAAATAGTTTTCAAAGAGATCCATTACAGTTATTTTAGCTGACCATTTTTGGTAGGATCTTCTTGTAAAATCCCTTTTGAAATATGGCCATGGTTTTATCAGAACATCTGTTTGTATAACTTCTATTTCATAAATAAGATGCATGCTTTTTTTAAAAAAAAGCCTGAATCGTCCGCTCTACCTTTCTTTTTAAGCTAAATACTTCCAACATAAATATAAACCGCTTCTGCAAATGCAAGCTAAGCCTGTTGCTCTGGAGCCTTTGCAGCCCTCTTCCTCTCCCTTCCCTTTCTTTCCCTCTTCCACACACCTACCTGCCTCTTGCTCCTACTTCCCCAGGTGCTGGGGTACTACAGAAAGCTCAATGAGTTTGAAATATTCCTCCTTCCACCAACTTCCAAAAGATGAATTTGGAAATTTTGAAAAAGACTTACAATAAATGGTGTTACTAAAGGCCATTTTGAAGTCCCAAAGGGCTGGGCAGTCTATAGCGTTTACATCCCCCTTAAGCACTAGTATTTTTAAAGCAAATAAATTGTAAAAAATTAACATAGAAGTACCTTGTTAACCATCTGGGTTAAACAAGATGGAGGTGACCTGCACATGCAAATTTTACATTCATGAACTGCACTAACAAATTATTTATTCTCTTGTGCTAATATTCACTGAAAATGTTAATTTCATCAACTAATTTAACTGTTAAAATACCAATACTGATTTTTATGTGACTCCTACCTTCCCCTGCTCTGTTGTTGTATGGTATGTAACTGTTTTGCAGGATCAGTGCTTTCCTTCTTAAAGTCAGAACGGTTTTCTGTTTTGCTTCTTTATCACAAGGTGGCAAACCCCTTATGGTGTGTACCTGAGATTTCTTGCAGCTTGAGGAAAGAACCAGTCTGGAATACTGTAAATTTAATGTGACTGATGGGTCGGTTCAACAGCCCTGTCCCTGATGGGATTTTCCTGTGGGGATAGTTTTGCCCTTCTGTGCTCGTTTCCCTCACTTTTTGAAGGATAGTGGAATTTTTTAGTTACATGAAGTATTTTGGATATAAAACCCAGCTAAGTAAGTCCAGTTTGTGTTTATTTTCACTTTTTAAATAAGATAAAGGAAAGCTTCCAGCGTAAAAGGAAAGTCTAGTCAGTATTATGTGTCCAGTTTCATGGGACTCGTGGTGCCATAGGAATTTGGGAAAGGTTTTAAGTACGAATTGCTTTGGAGCTACAGACATGTAAATCTCAGCCATTTGTGTCCCATTCATGCAAGGTCTGTAGATAACTTGAAACATTTAAACAAATTTTCTGGACATGAAACATCATGAAGAGAATGCCAGTTTTCCATACACTCCAGTGTGAACCAGTTCATTTGTTTCTAATGGGGACTGAGTAAATGAATCCCATTCTGATACATGGGCAGAAAACTGTCAGTTTTCTTAAGGAGAGTGAGATGACTAAATAGAAAAAGTATTTTTAATATTTATTGTCTATTAATGTAGAGATGAATACTATACCTCATCCTAATTGGTAAGTTTTGAACTGAAATTACCTCATTGCTTTTAATGCGGACAAGTAGTCTTTAAGTTCTAAGATTCAACTTCAAGGTAATTTTTTTCTTTCATAAAAATTAGCATTCTATCTTTAAAAGCTAATACAAATCTAAGGGGAAAAATTAGTTTTGTCTCGGTAGAAGTCTGCTGGGACAATGTCATTGTTCCTTCACATACAGACTGCAATCCCATATATAGGTCATCCAGTCTTTGGTCAGTGCCTGTCATCTTTATGTTTTAAAGCAAAAGAAGAAAGAAGATCTCTACCTTGTCTAATGTGTCAGTTTCTGGGGATAACATCACTCTCTGGTGTCACACTGCTGTGTAAATCCCATAGGAGGAGATTTGAATAGGAAAATTGATCTACTTTCAGATGTCATTTCTCTCAACAGTAAAGGTCTACAGGTCACTCACACCCTGAAAACTGATTACTGACAGAGCTGGATTTATTTTAGTGGCAGGAATGATCCCTGATGTACATGAGAAAAAAAACTATTTTTAATAGTACTGTATCTGTGTTTTACAAAAGGAGAAATAAATTACCCTGGTTAAGGAAGCCTGGAGGAAAGTCAAAGTGGAGCAATATCCCACTGCTCCATCCATTGAAAGGCCTGATTTTATCCCCAAGCTGCAAGAAAAGTGAGCAATTCTTTGTAATTGAGCCATGGAGCTCGTGAAAAGAGGGACTGATGCATTATCCTATTTTCTAATAACATTGCTTTATGATACTGCTGCTCTTTAAAATGCTGCGTTTTGAGAAGAGGCATTATGAGCCAGAGCATACAAAAACTGTACTGTTTTTCCTTCCTTGCTATAAAAAGCAGAAGCTTGGATGTTAGCAGAATGGCAGTATAATTGTATATTTGAAAAAGACTACCTCAGAATGGAGTTACACATAGTCAAGCTGGATGTGGTATTGTTAAGTAGAACTGAGTAATCTTGCTGTTTGTACTGCAGCTTCCTTTTGACTTTGTGCATTTTGCTTTTCTCTTTCTTAGATGCACAGCCCACGGATGGAGAAAGGGAGGTCTGGAACCAGATCAGTGCAGTTTTACAGGACTCGGAAAGCATGCTTGCAGACCTTCAGGCTTACAAAGGAGCTGGACAAGAAATTAGAGATGTATGTTTGTTAATGACAGTTCTTTGGAAGCAAAATCAGGCAAAACTCGATGTGTTCCCTGCTTCTGTTCTCTGTCCAAGCACATTCTATGAACTCAAATGAAAATCTCCTTAAAATTGTATTTATGAAATACGTAACAGATTATGCATAACATTCAGTATAAAGCTCTAATTTGAAATCATTAAATGATGGCTATTGGAACTTCTTTCAGGTTTTCTGTTAGTAATTAGTTATTATTTTTCACTTCAAGAAACACCATTTCATATACCTTGTTTCACATATCTCATGGCAGAAGTCAAATTTGAGGGAATGGAAGAAGTAATACTCAGGTGTCAGAAATACACAATACAAATAGTTTTTCTTTTGTGTAAGTGGAATAATGAATCCTAGTAAATTATGACTTCACATCCACTTTAGAGGCATCTTATTCTGTGAAACTGGTCCTGAGGTACAATTTTGAACTGTAACTTAGAATTTTTCTTAGGTGACCAAAACTTTTCCTTTGTCAGATTTGCAGATAGACTTAGTGTGAGCTGTTGGTTACTTAAGAACCTCAACATGTTGAAGATTTCAAAAGCATCAAAACCTGAAAAAAAAGGCTACTTTTGCAACCAGTAGTCACATAAAAGGTTTTACTTGATGCTTCTACAATAGTTTTGCCCCCAAAAGAATGTCAGTGATTCACTGTAATGAATGATTTTAAAGCAGTATGTTACAGGAGGTGAGGGAGGGTGAAAAACATGGTATTTTTTGGAATCCTGTGCTGTGTAATTTCTCAGAAGTCTTCTAGGTTTTACAATACTTCTTAAAATAATGTAGAAAAATTCCAAACCACCTCTTGCTTGTTATTCCTTTATCACAGGTCTTTATGGTAATATTTTCATTTCAGGCAATACAAAATCCCAATGATATCCAGCTGCAAGAAAAAGCATGGAATTCAGTCTGTCCCCTGGTTGTAAGGCTAAAGCGCTTTTATGAGTTTTCACTCAGATTAGGTGAGCCCTGTTTTAGTATGTATGTTTAATAGGTTTTTTATATAAAATGAAAGAGGAAATTTTGTCTTTCGACAAACTTCTAAAGTGTTTTAGAGTTAATAGTTATTTCTGTTTGATATCAACAGACATTTATCTGCAATTGCATTTATCAAGGCATCTCTTTAATCTTAATTTCATAGTTTGTTAGTTTGCCTATATTACCTAAATAGCATACTAGCAAAAAACATGATAAAACTACAAAGTTTTTCACTGTTTCCTGCCACTTTTCTGCACTTCACTGGTCCATGTTGGACTAATGCAATTTATTTTTTGTAATTTGGATCCTTTGGAGTTTTAGAAGGAATGTAAGCCAGTAATAGTTTGAGACTTTTTAAAAAAAGGGATAATGGGGAAAGGGTATCAATAAACTCTCTCACAGGGTGAAAATCCAAAGCTGGATGTGTTGTACACTGACTTTGTCATCCCAACAGACACAAAAGGTGATGTAGTTACTTTTTTAATTAGGACTCTGGAATGCAAATATATGTATGAAGTGAGAGGGCTCCCAGTGCAAGGGAATTCTTCTCCCATGTCCTCTAACTATGTCTTTCACTTTTTGAGTCATGCTAGTAATTACAGGCACAGAAGATGATTTATATTGCTATCAGTGCCTAAGAGTACACTTTTAGTAACAGAGATGCCAGAATAATCTCTGTACTGAGCTGATGGCTAATTGAGGAAGATGAAAGTGCTGAGTATCTGAATGCAAGAAAAATGCTTCCACTAGAATTTTTGATAGGGATCCCAGATAAAGGGTGACAAAAATGGAAAAGAGTTCAGTGATACAAAATGGAGAGAAAATGGCAGAGCCTGAAGAGGCAGGTGTCTTCAATTAATGCTTTTCACTTCAGAATAGTAAGAAAAAACACTTCAGTTAGGTCTCTGCATGTTTGGAGGGTTCCTTCCCTTCGAATGCAGTATGTTTAGATATGTAGTTAAAACTTTGTCTTTGTGTGGACTGACTACAAATTGTGCTTCTGATTTTTATTCAGAGAAAGCCCTGCAGAGTTTACTGGAGTCCTTGACATGCCCTCCCTACACTCCAACTCAGCACCTGGAACGGGAACAGGCTCTAGCAAAAGAGTTTGCAGAAATCTTACATTTTACTCTTCGTTTTGATGAACTTAAGGTTAATAAAGTCTTTCAATACATGTTGATTTTTGCCATGTATTTTGAACCAAAACTGATTGTTTCCTGTTTTTCTTCCGGGAAGATGAGAAACCCAGCAATTCAGAATGACTTCAGTTATTACAGGCGGACAATAAGTCGCAACAGAATAAACAACATGCATGTAAGTAAATAAACTCTGATGTGCTGCACACAGTGAGGTATTTATTTATCAGGATGCATTTATGCCATTTGTGGCAAAGTTTTAGCTTTTGATTCAGTAGCTGTCATGTTCTCTCCTTCACACTGAGAGTTAATCAGCAGTCCAGATTGTGATTAGAGAGGGCTACTCAAGTAACAGTCTTCTTGCTGATATGAACATGTACTGTATCTTTTTCTTGCTGCTGGCAAGATTTTAAAGAGCTTTACTGACTATTTTTTCTCCTATTTTCATCAGCTAGACATTGAGAATGAAGTGAACAATGAAATGGCCAATAGGATGTCCCTGTTCTATGCAGAGGCCACACCAATGCTGAAAACCCTCAGTAATGCAACGACACATTTTGTATCAGAAGTACGTAAAGGGGGAGAAAGGTCTAATACAGACATTCTTGATTTTAATTTTAAAAGATAGTTTACTGAACATTGACTTTTTCTTACCCTTCCAGAATAAAACATTACCAATTGAAAATACAACAGACTGTCTAAGTACTATGGCCAGTGTATGTAAAGTCATGTTGGAAACACCGTAAGTTTTGTCTTAAATCTTGGGAGGTTTGTACAACAGAACTTGTACTTTAATTAGCCGCCTGGGCTAATGCAGTTTTTTCCAAGTGAATTCCTGTATCTTTGCCTTAAGTTGCTACTACTTTTGTATACAAAGCATGACCTGGTATGAAAGCCTTGCCTCCTAACCACCTTATAATACCTTTCATGAATCAGTGCTGTTTTGCTGGGGAGAGCTTACATGGTCAGCCTGCATTTCAACAGAAGGTTAAAATACGAGTGTAATAATCATGCGCTCATAGGCTTCAGTGTCTGTGTCTTGTCTAACCAGGGCCAAAGCTTGACTTCTGCCTCCTGCCTGCCCGTGCTGCTCAATTATTAGCACAGAGAGGGGCAAGATTTTGGCTCTTCCAAGCAGTACTTTAGCAAATACAGAAGGACCATTTCAAGGATCATTTAAGTAGATCTTTTTTTAGATGCAGCCGTCTTATTCTAGACATGAAAAAATTCAGCTGTATGAAGTTTCATTCATATAAATGTATTCAGCTGTACAATTGTGTTCGTATCTGCTAGTGTAGATAATAATAGCCAGTGGGCTATTACTTTATTTTTTTTTTATTTTCATTATGCTATGCATTTAGTGGAGCATATTTTAGGTTAGATGTCTCTTTGACAGGAAAGCACATACAAGATAGAGTCAAGGTAGTCTTTCTGCCTATGAGTCATTTGTTCATGGTGCCATGTAAAGGGTAGAATTCCTGAGGTTTGTGTTTGTTCATGAAAATTCTGGAGAAGTGTCTGTAGGGGTGGGACTCATCTCACAATCCTGAGACATCATAGAAGTAGTAATTGAAAAGTAGCCTTATGAGTCAGCTCTTTTTTTGGCAAAAGCAGAGAAAAAGAGTTGTGACTCATCTGGAAGACTATCCAATATTTAATTCTAATTGTTGGATAATCAAGCATTTTCACATCTGAATTTCTGTAGCTTTTAAATCTGTTCATGTTGCGATGCTGTGGAAGAATAAAAGTTGAAGTTATTGTAAACTGAGATGTTCTACGGTACAGAGAGAGAGAGAGAGAGAGAGAGAGAGCACAATGACTATTACAGTCCACCTTGGTGCAGCCCTGAACTTCCCAGCTACTGAACTTAGATTCCACTTAACGATTCCAAAGTAGGAATTTAAGCAAAATATTAGCTTTCCTTTGAGGTCCCAACATGTGGTGTTTCTGAGATTAAACAGAAGTATGATCAGTCTCTATCATATTTCATGAAGTTTTCCATGAAGCCATCGCCACATACATTTTGAGGATCTCAACTGTGCATGGGTGTGACAGGAGGTTTGCATCTATCTACTCTGTAACCATTCCTCTAAATTGGCAAGGGTTTACAGAATTCACAGATATTTAAGGTCTTACTGGTGTGCATCTGCAACCTTAAAATATACTTTTTGTTCAGATTTCACACACTCACAGTCTAGTTTTTAAAGTTGTCTAGTAAAAGGTCTAGAATGTTTTTCTTTTGTTCTGTTTTCCAGAGAGTACAGGAGTAGATTCACCAGTGAAGAGACCCTTATGTTCTGCATGCGAGTAATGGTGGGAGTTATTATTCTGTATGATCACGTTCATCCTGTGGGAGCTTTCTCAAAGACATCAAAGATTGATGTAAGAGAGGCCTTTCTTTAATACTCTGTAGGTTTGAGAATACTAGTCTGCAGCTCTTTTTCATCACAAGCTTACAGCTTGGTATAAATAATTTTAATTACTTTTGAATGGCAAAATTTAGAATTTGTCTTCACCTGTGCACTTTAATACATCAGTTTGTTTGAAAATAAAATAAGGACCAGCTTTTTTCTTTTTATTTTCTTGCAGACACAGATAGTAATTTTTCTTTGTTAACTCTGCTTTCATGCCAGCTGTATAGTTAGGCTAAAATAATTTTGTATTACACCTAGCCTGGAATATGTTCTGGGGTCATAATTTTTTTAAAATCATGTAATTTATCAATGCTGAAATGCTCATCTTAGGCAGTAGTTCTCTTGTAAATAAGTAGATATTCAGTGTTGTCTCTGCTTTGTCTGAGATCTGCACTAACAGAACTGAAATGTTACTCTTGTATTGTTAATAATGACCCTTCATGGCCAGTCACAGAGAAATCAACCTTTTTTATCCATCTGAGAAATTGCAAGCATGCATGAAAAGAGTACTCTTATTTTTTCTACATGTTTTTACAAACCTAAATCTCATGCACCACTTCTTTCAGCAGCAGTAAGGCGTTATTAATGAAAAGGATGCCAAGCCTTTGCCTTTACAAGAGAGCCTGCTTCGAAAGAAAAGAAAAAAACAGATATGATTGCCCTCCATGACACTGGGTCTTTGTTAGAATTTTGCATCTGCAGATACCAGAATTTTGCCACATCTCCTCTTTGACTCTGTACAGAGGGAAAGATTTGTCACAATGAGGTGAATAGGTTTGCTCAAGGTCATGAAGCAGATAGAGCCTGGGACCTGAATGCTGATTTCTTGACTGCTAGTTCAGTCTCTTGCCTAGACAGGCAACACAAATGAAACTCTGATAGCACCAAATGTACATTGTGTGTCCTTTGTTCCTCACATTTATCCTAAAGCCCTGTAATCATACAGGAAAGTTAGTTAGATGTAAATGGGAGGCAGGAGATCTATGACGCAGTTTTGAAAAATGACTACATGGTTCCAAATCCTAATTTGTATAATTAGTTTAGTGATTTTTCTGTAATTAAAAAAATCTCCTTATGTTTCAGTGATGAGTGTTTTACTGTGGTAAACAATTCTTTTCTCCAAATTATTCACTTCAGCCATTCAAGCCATTTCAAGAGAATTTCAGGGACTGTGGTATTACCCCTTCCTTACTCTTTCAAGACTGGAGGCTGTATTTCAACCTATTAATTACAGTCTCCTAGCTTAGACATCCTGATTGTTTTAGGGATTCTGATCCTAACAAGAACTATAAAGAATTGTTTGAATTTTTATCCCTTTTGACCTGGTCTGGTCTAATCAGATCAGCTGCGGCAGGTAAGCCTGTACTGAGTGATGTGCACATAGACTTGAGTTTCTCTAACTTAGAAAAAATAACTCTGTCACTTCAAAGCACATGGTGCTGGCCCGAGAATCTCATCCAATCTGTTGTTTGCAAAGTGAGTTACACCTTCCAGGTAGAAAGGAGCCAGCTGAGCAGTGAGCAGTGTCTCTTGGGCTGGTCACTGTTGAGGACACTGCGCTACGTTTTCTGACTAATTTTTGCTGGCAAATAAATGGACCCTGACTTCAATTAAGTGTTTCGTCATCCATTTCCTTAATAAGGCAGAAGTGCTCTTTAGCTGCAAAGAAAATTCTGATGTGTAGATTTAGCACTCCAGTGTGACTTAGAAAATTAAAGGATTCAGATCTTGACTCGGCCATGTCTTTACTTGTCACTTTGAATAAGATGGAATTAATCTAGGCTAATTTCTGGATTGCTAGATTAGAATGTCTTCATTGCAGTGGGAAGAAATGAGTACTTCTGGGGCATAATTTATTACATATGAAAATACATTCTGAATAGGTGAGAATAATTTCTTGTTTCTATGGACTAGCTAGGGAGTCTGTACAGTGGGTCAAATGAGTTCTACTCCTGCTCTCTCTGCTTCATGCCCCTTTTTTGTAAATTTGGACAGATTTCAGCCCATTATTTACAGTGTCCACAAAGATGTTCATTCAGTGTGGTGTTAAAACCATGGACTTCTTAGATTAATTTTTTAACCATTAGTTATGAAACAAATCGTAAGTTGTCACGGGTTAGGTTTACAGTTAAAAACTGAATACTGAAAATTACTTCCTTGTAGGCAAACATAAAAAGTCTATGTTGAAACATCTCTTCTTAAAGTTGTTAACAGCAATGACATGGAACTCCCAAACTCTTTTTTTTAGCTTATATCAGTTGGTTTTGGTTTTTATATTTTTAATTTGGAATTGGAGAAATCGTGTTCAAGTTAAAATACAGACACTCAGTAAGAAAAGAAACCTGCCTGTATATGGTGAAAATTGTCCTTGTTTTCAGCTAGTGCAATTCATATATTATTGTTCAATAGTGGCATGCTTCTGTTCCCAGATGAAGGGATGCATAAAAGTTTTAAAGGAACAACCACCTGACTCTGTGGAAGGACTTCTGAATGCTCTCAGGTATGTGTGGTTCAGCTTCAGAAAATTCCTCTTTGTTTTTCTTCCAATCTCTTTATATTTAAGACTCTTCACTTTAGAAGCTTCATTTAGTAAGATTATCCTTTCAGGTTTGCCTTCATCAGCTGGGGTTTTCTTAATATTAATTTCTTTCCATTTCATTTCACTTGAATAAACAATGACTGTTAATATTGTAAACAGTATATGCTAGCTAAAATTTGCTATATAAAATATCCCAGCATCTAGAACATTTTAGAAATGAAGTCTCAGATTTCTATTTCTCAAACCCTTGGTAGTTCCTGTCTCCATTTCCATCTTTATAAGACTTTTTTTTTTTTTTTT